>JABUQX010098896.1:5000-10000 GCA_015478945.1 Trachelipus rathkii
GTTCTACGTCTTTTCCTTAAAAGCAATTAATCTTGTTGCTTTTTTAGGGATTTAACGTGATCTGCGTAAACTGGAACTCTCTTGTCACTTTTCACTGTTAAATATCTTACTTTTTTTTTCTTTATTTCAACGATTTAGAGTGGATATATATATATATATATATATATATATATATATATATATATATATATTGAAATATATATATATATATATATATATATATATATATATATATATATATATATAGCTATATATATATATATATATGGAGAAAGTCTAGTTATTGACCTTTTGAACGGTACTCGTTAGCCCAAAAAAATAGGACAGGGTATCTTTATGGACCATAAATAGACTTTCTATTATAGAGGATTTGATGATTCAAATATATATAGGACCTGTTACGTTTACGACTCCGTCAGTTTTTTTTTTTTTTTTTAACTAAAAGGAATACCCAGGGTAAACCGCAAAGATGTAAGAAGTCAGGGTCTCTCGGCCTTCCAGGGAACGACAGGGTAGGACTCTCCCCCCTCCAGGGGAGGGTCTCGGAACCCCGCTCTTTGGTATTTCCCAGATTGTGCGCAGGGTTCCTCCCGCCCCTCCGGGGTATGGAAATCGTCCCCCTTCTATAACTCCCCAAATCGGCTCAAACCCCTATTTTGCCATTATGTACTATAACAAAATAATATATATAAATATATATATATATATATATATATATACTATATATATATATATATATATATATATATAATAACTATATATATATATATATATATATATATATATATATATATATATATATATACAACAGAATTAACAACTATAAAATCTATTTATGTTCCATAGAGAGGTATATACTATTTTTTTGGGTAACTATTACCGTAAAAAAGGTCCATCGACAAAACAAAAATTACCTTTAATTCTCGTGGATTTGCAATGACGTCGAAACACTTATAATTAAAAACTTATAACAATCTTCTAATTGAATAAATTATCTTACACTTATTTTTATAACAGTGTTTTTATTTGTATTAATTTTATTTGCAAATACGCTAATAATTTTATATCATTTTCATTTAATAAAACTGCATTTTTGAGACTAAAACGAAACACAACCTAACGAACCAAGTTTAAGGGAACAACTGAAAAAAGATATGAGTCTACATTGGGTAAAAAGTCTAAAAATTACTCCGCGTCATAAAGTAAACACATGAATATTGTATTATTTTTTTTTTAATTATAACTTCAAAATTTAATTTCCCTATGATTTCTATATTATATTTTATATGTAGTTTAATTTATAATAAGTTAAAATTAAAAATTTACTTTAGATCAAAAGGTCAATAGGTAGACTTTGTCCTATATATATATATATATATATATATATATATATATATATATATATATATATATATATATATATATATATATATATATATATATATATATATATATATATATATATTACAGATCGCCACCACTAACGGGCTGGGCCCTTCTCAAGGAGGGGGCGGAAAATAAAACATTAAAAACCACACACAATCCCCAGTCTAACGCACTTAGTTCTCAGATGAGAGCAGACATGGGTTTTTAAAGGAAAGATTAATATAGTTGGAAAACAGAAGCCAGGAGTTCCACAGAACAGAAGTAGCTGGAAAGAAAGAGGCACCACAACGAACAAGTCAGGGTTCGCAATATTCACATAGATTATTGTGAGAGCAAGAGGCACCCCTTGTGCTACCAAGGGCGACGCAAAGGGTAGGAGGGAATGTGAGAGGTCAACTCCCCGAGCATCTGCCGCCGTAGTACCTATAGAAAAGGGATAGAGCGCCAACGTTACGTCGCAGAGATAGAGGGTCAAGAGAGTTTGAAAGTAGGGGACAGTTGATTAGTCTTTTAGCTAGACTCAACCCTATTCAAAAGAAGGGTGGAACCGGAGCCCCTAGTAGCTGAAGACAATGCACTCCATACAAGGGTGAATAATCCTCATTTAAATAGAGTAATTGTGCTGAGGAAAAAATTTCCGAAAACTGAACTAGAACTCCAGCTTCTTTGAGGCCACCTTAGCAACCATTGAAATATGAGGTTTTCAAGATAATTTGTTGTTTATGTTAAGACCAAGAATGTTTATGTTATTCACAGGAGAGACGATTGAGCCGTCGAAGGAAATAGGAAAGGTCGGAGGTGTTTTGAGAGGAAGATGTGGGAAGGTGAGGTTTTTAAAAAGAGATGAATTTTACAAGGTTGAGGTGATCCCACCAGGAAATTCCATCCAGATCGGAAAGAATAGAATCGGAAAACTGAAGAGAGAGGCAACACTAGAAGCAAAAGGAGCAGATTTGAAATGAGTTGAAGAATGGAGAGTTGAGTCATCGGCATAAGAGTGAACAGAGTTGGAAGTGCAGCTGAGGAGATCGTTGATGAAAAGTAGGAATAAAGTTGGAGATAGAACAGAACCTTGCGGAACACCACAGTTAACAGGAAAGGAGAAGAGGATGCTCCATCCATTTTATATATATATATATATATATATATATATATATATATATATATATATATATATATATATATATATATATATATATATATATATATATATATATATATATATATATATATATATATATATATATATATAGAAATTTAATGTCAAAAAATCAGAATTTCATGTTTTATTAGAATTTATTGAATATAAAATTTTCATCACATAATTACATTCTTCAAACGGTTCACAGAATACTACTTAATAATTATTTTTTTTTGTAAAAGTTTTTTGGTATGGAAGAAAGGAATGGAGAGAAGATAGTTTCCATCTAATAATGTGTGTCTTAGGAACTAATTCATCATAATGGTGTTGGAAACACTGAAAAGGGAGTTAAATGATAAAGGAAGATATTGAAATTGCAGAGAGAATGTGAGATTTTCCTCAGCCGAGTTCTATAATCTTTTCGCCAACAATTTTGCTGTTTGAAACCGTGTATTATCTCTGCGATTGATCAAAGAAGGCATGCCACATTTTAAAGACTTATTTCAACTCTCTAAATTTTGACTATAAATTTCTGCTGTAGCTTATTATTATAGTTAGGAAATTAGGTCTGCGGAGACGAATCAGAAGGAAAAAAAAATTACCCTCTAAAATATTTTTCATATATATGTAATTAAGTGAAAATTAGGGTGTTTGGGCCAGATCAGGAGAAATTTTAAAATGGAGCCGAAAATATTTTCCTGATTCTCGGTCCCTCGTTGCAATGACTGATAGAAACTCAACATGGATCACGCAAACAATTTCACCAAACATTAAGCACAACTATCCTTGGACAGAGGTTCATTTTGGATTGTATTTTAGCATTAAATATCTTATTTTTATATGTATAAACTTAATCTTTATGCGAATAATAACTAATGATTAATTGTGATGTCGTAAGCTAATCGTTTAAACTATAGACATGGTATAATTAAATATTTTACAGTAGCAAAAATTTATATAAGTAAACGATTCAGATTTCATAGGTTATTTATGATATATATATATATATATATATATATATATATATATATATAGATATATATATATATATATATATATATATATATATATATATATATATATATATATATAACTATATATATATACATTTATAAATATATATATATATATATATATATATATATATATATATATATATATATATATATATATATATATATATATATATATATATATATATATACATATCAACATATATATATATATATTAGAAGGTGTAGCGGATGGTGATTTTCCCTATCCGCGGATGCGGATGCGGATAGTAAAAATCACTATCCGCGGTTGCGAATGCGGATAGCGGATAGTTAAGTTTTAGGGTTTAGCCATAAAATTTACTTCACATATACTGTATATATATATATATATATATATATATATATATATAATATATATATATATATGTATATAATAATAATATATAATATATATCTTCTTATATATATATATATGTATATAATATATATATGCTGTATATATATATACCATTAAATATATATAATATATTTAATATAATATATATATATATAATAATAAATATATATATATATATATAATAATAATAATAATATATATGTATATAATAATAATAATAATATATATAATAATAATAATATATATATATATAATAATATATATATAATAATATATATATATACCATATATATATTTTATATGTATAATAATATATATATATATATATAATATATATGTAATAATATATATATATATATAACAACAATAATAATAATAATAATAATATATATATATAATAATAATAATATATATGGTGCTGTGTTACCAGATTGCGGAACGTGGACCAAACTTGCACCCCACCAATTTCTTTCCCAAGCCTCCACCCATTTGGAAAGGTTTTATAAATATATATATATATATATATATATATATATATATATATATATATATATATATATATATATATATATATATATATATATATATATATATATATATATATATATATACATATATATATAAATATATACATATATATATATATATATATATATATATATATATATATATATATATATATATATATATATATATATATATATAATATATATATATATATATATATATATATATATATATATATATATATATATATATATATATATATATATATATATATATATATTTTATATATATTAATATATATATATATATATATATATGTATATATATATATACTGTATATGTATATATATATATATATATATATATATATATATATATATATATATATATATATATATATATAATATATACCATATATATATATATATATATATATATATATATATATATATATATATATAATAATAATAATAATAATAATAATAATAATACTTGAAATTAATAATTCTCAAATTATGCTTCAAAACCATAAAGCTTCTGAGCCTTTCAAGGGAGAGTTTGCTTCTCTTTTCTT
>JABUQX010098897.1:0-16715 GCA_015478945.1 Trachelipus rathkii
GAGAGATTATTTATGGACTTATTAGGTTAAGATGTTTAATATGGAGTTTTTTTTGGAAATTTGATTAAAAGAAAGCTTTATTTACCAAAGAATTTATTTCACTACGGGTTTTGGGAATTTTATTTTATATTTGTTTTTTATAAAGATTTCCTAGCAGAGAGACGCAATATTGGAATGTGGTCGTTTAAAACATAGACGATATTAAGATTCGTTAAAAAGTTTAAAAATAATAATTCTTTCGGAAATTTTTATTAAAGCAGAAAGATTTAAGCTCTTATAAATTGGTAGACAAGGGATTGGGTGGATTTAATTTACTTTTGTTTTTATAAAGCATCTCCCATGTAAGAGAGCCAATATATCTGGATGTATGGCTTTCATTTTTAAAGACATATTTTAATCGTTTTATAAATTAGAATTAAGAAAAATTTGGAAATTGAATAAAGGAAAGATTGATAAACATAATAACTTACATACGGGTTTGGGAATTTATTTAGAATTTTTTTTTCATAAAGCATGAATAAGGAAGCCAACATATCTTGATGTGGGCCGTTTTAAAATTTTATGGACCATAATTAAGTCGAAAATGTTTAAAAAATAATGGAAGTTTTTTTTGAAAATTTGATTTAAAGAGCTTTATTTTAACTCTTTTACACTTTGCACCTACGGGGTTTTGGGATTTATTATATTTGTTTTTTATAAAGTATTTCCTAAGCTAAGAGAGACGCAGTATCTGGGTGTGGGCGTTTTAAAACTAGACCAATAATTAGATTTAAAGTTAAAATTTATGAATTTTTAGGAAAAATTTTATTAAGCAGTAAGATTGTAGCTTTTATAACTTGGTAGCCAGTGTTTTGGGATTTAATATTAATTTTGTTTTAAATAAGCATTAAAAAATATTAGCCAAATGTAGGCCGGCTCATATTTAAGACATAATTTAAGTCGTTTAAAGTTAAGAATTGAGGAAAATTTCGGAAATTTGAATAAGGAAAAAGAATTTGTAAAACTTATAACTTGTGCTACGGGATTGGTGAATTTATTTAATTTTATATATATAGACACGTCATACATAAGAGAGCCAAGATATCTTGATGTTGGACGGTTAAGATTTATGGATTAATGTAGGTCGCTAAAATATTTTTTAAAATAATTGATTGAGTATGTTAGGGCATGGAATTTTATTATATTGTTTTTTTTTATAAAGATTTCCTAGGAAGAGGACCTAATGTTGGGTGTGGGCGATTTAAAAAATAGAAATTATTAGAAACGAATTAAAATTTTATCTGCAATTTTTTGGAAATTTTTTATTAAAGCAGAAAAGATTGTAGCTTCTTATAACTTGGTACGTACGTGTTTGGGAATTTAATTTTTAGTTTTTGTTTTATAAAGGATCTTCCTTATAAGAGCTAACATATTTGGATGTAGGCCGGCTCATTTTAAAGAATATTTAAGTCGTTTAAAAGTTAGATTGAGAAAAAATTCGGAAAATTTGAATCAGGAAAAGATTGTAATTATTCTAATTAATACATAGGGGCTTTTGTAATTTAATTTAGAATTTTTTTTTTCTGATACAAGTCCTGAATAAGAGAGCAAACATCTTGATGTGGGCGTTTTATTTTATGGACCATAATTATAAATAATGTTTTAAAATAATGGAGGTTTTTATTTTGAAAATTCAATTAAAGAAGATTTATTTTAACTTTACCTTTGCACCTAAGGGGTTTGGGAATTTATTTACATTTGTTTTTTAATAAGCTGTTCCTAAGCAAGAGATGCCAGCATTCTGGATGTGGGACGTTGTTAAAACATAGACAATATTAGATCGTTAAAAAGTTAAAAAATAATGGAATTCTTTTTGAAAATTTTTTTTAAAGGCAGCCAAGATTTGTGTTAAACTTGGTACATACGTGGTTTGGGGAATTTAATTTTTACTTTTTGTTTTATAAAGCATCTACCTTGTAAGAGAGCCAACATATCTTGGACGTTTCCCGGCTCATGTTAAAGACATAATTTTAGTCGTTTAAATAGTTAAGAATTGAGAAAAAATTTCGGAAAATTGAAATATGAATATAAATTTTACAACCAAAACGTTGTATAGTTTGGTATTATTTAGATTTATTTATATAAACAAACCCATAAAAGAGAGCCAACATATCTGAGTGTAGGCCGGCTCATTTGTACCTTAATAAGGTCGCTAAAATGTTTTAAAATAATAATGGTAGTTTTTTTTTTGGAAGAATTTGATTAAGAAGCTTTATTTTAACTCTTTACCTTTGCACCGGGGTTTGGGATTTTATTTATATTTGTATTTTTATAAAGGATTTCTACAAAAAGACAGCATGATTCTGGATGTGGGCGTTAATATAAAATAGACAATATTAATTCGTTAAAAAGTTAAAAATAATGAATTCTTTGAAATTTATTAAGCAGCAGATTGTAGTCTTATAATTGGTATCGTACGTTTGGGATTTAATTTTATTTGATAGAAAAAGATTGTAACTTTGTACTTTGTACCGTAGGTGTTGGTAATTATTTAGAATTTTTATTCTATAACAGCATAATAGAGAGCAACATTTTTGATGTGAGCGTTTTATTTATGCACTTAGTTAGGTCGCTAAAATGTTTTAAAAATAATAGTAGTTTTTTTTTTTTGGAAATTTGATAAAAAGCTTTATTTAATTTTACTTGCACCTAGGGGATGGGAATTTATTTTATTTTGTACTTTTTATTAAACATTTCCTAAGCAGAAGAGATATCTGGATGTGGGCGTTTAACACCTCCATATCGATCAAATCTGTTAAAAGTTAATAAAATAATGCATTTCTTTCGGAAAATTTTATTAAGCAGAAAGATTGTAGCTCTTATAACTTGGTAGTTACGTGGTTTGGGAATTTTGTTTTACATTAGCTTTATAAGATTCCCATGTAAGAGAGACGAATATTGCCATGTAGGCCGGCTAATGTTAAAGACATAATTTAATATTAAAAGTTTAAGATTTTCTAAAAATTTGGAAAATTTGAATAAAGTTAAAAGATTATAACTCCTATAATTTGTACCTACAGTGTTTGGGATTTATTTTAGAATTTATATCATATAGCTAGTCCTACATAAAAAAATTCTGATCGAGTTGGACGTTTTCAATTTACCCATAATAAGGTCGCTAATTTTTTTTAAAATATTTAGTTGTTTTTTTGGAAAATTTAATTAAAGAAGCTTTATTTTGACTCTTTACTTTTGCACCTACGGTGTTTGGGAATTTATTATATTTGTTTTTTTATAAAGCTTTCCTAAGCAAGAAAGACAGCTTATCTGGATGTGGGCAGTTTAAAAACATAAACCAATATTAGATCGTTAAAAAGTAAAAATAATGCATTCTTTCGGCAATTTTATTAAGAGAAAGATTGTAGCTCAATAAACTTGGTAGGCTACGTCTTTGGAATTTAATTTTTTACTTCTGTTTATTTTTTATTTTTTATTTTTTTTTTTAAGTTTCACACCACTTCACAGGGCAGAGCTATTCAGGAGGGGGTGTAAAAGCATGCTCCCATGTAAGAATCCCCCAACATTATTGAATGTAGGTCGCTATTTTTAAGACATAATTTTTTTCCTTTTTTTTTGTAAACTTGAGAACACTGGAATATTTGATAAAGGCAATAAGGTGACTTCCATTTCCCGGTATTCCAATATTATTTAGAATTTTATTCCCTTTAAGCAGAGTCTTTATTATAGGCCAATATATTTTTTGTAGGTCCGTTTTTTTAGGACATAATTAGGTGCTAAAATGTTTAAAAATAATGGATTTTTTTTTTTGAAAATTGTAAAGAAGCTTTTATTTTAACTCTTTTTACTTTGCACCTACGGGTTTGGGATTTATTATATTTGTTTTTATCAGTTTCAAGCTAAGCAAGAGAGCGCTATCTGGATGTAGTCCGTTTAAAAACATAGACCAATATTAGAACGTTAAAAAGTTAAATATTAATTAATTTCTTTTTGAGAATTTTATTAAATAAAAAGAGCGTCACTCTGATAATGGGTACTTACTGAATATTGGAATCTTATTTTAGCTTTTGTTTAAAAGCATCTCCATGTAGAGAGCAACATTCTGATGTTAGGCGGGACGCTCATTTTAAAGACATTACATTGAAGTCGTTTTCAAAGTTAAGAATTAAGAACACACTTCGGAAATTTGATAGGACAGATTGTAATTCTTGTAATTAGATACCTACGGATGGGAATTTATTTAGAATTTAATTTCATATAGCAGTAGTAAATAAGAGAAACAACTTTCCCTAATTCAAATGCCTTTTTTTATGGACGTTAATTAAAATCGCTAAATGTTTTAAAATAATTGGAGTTTTTTTTGGAAATTTGATTAATAAAGCTTTTATTTTTATCTTTACCTTTTTGCAACTACGGGGTTTGGGAATTTATTTATATTTGTTTTTATAAAGCATTTCCTAAGCAAGAGAGACTAGCATATCTGGATGTGGTCCGTTTAAAACATTGAACCAATATTAGATCGTTAAAAAGTTAAATAATGCATTTTTTCGGAAAAGTTTTATTAAGCATTGAAAGATTTAAGCTCTTATAGTTGGTACGTTAGTGTTTGGATTTAATTTTCTTTTGTTTAAAAAGCATCTCACTTGTAAGACAAAATATTGGATGTAGGCTGGCTCATTTTAAGACTAATTTTAGTGTTTAAAAGTTAGATTAAGAAAAATTTCGGAATTTGAACTAAAGGACAAATTGTATTCTTGTAAACTTGAATACGTAGGGTTTGGGAATTTTATTAGATTTCTTTCTAAAGAAGTCTGATAAGAAGCAACATTATTTGATGTGGGCGTTTTAAATTTATGGCTATTTAGGTGCGTAAAAATGTTTTAAATAATGGGTTTTTTTTTGAAAATTTGATAAGATGCTTTATTTTAACTCTCTTACTTGCACTTACGGGGTTTGGGAATTTATTTATATTTGTTTTTATAAGTATTTCTAAGCGAGAGATCAGCCATATCTGGGTGTTGGGCGTTTATAAACATAGAGGAATATTATTATCTTAAAAAGTTAAAAAATAATGGAATTCTTTCAGAAAAATGTAATAAAGCAGCAATACGGTACCTATAACTTGGTAGTACGTGGTTTGGGAATTTTAATTTTAATTTTGTTTTAAAATAAGCATAATTGGTGTGAAGCACTTCTGAATGTAGGCCGGCTCATATTTGAGACAAAATTTAAGTCTTTAAAATGTTAAGATTGAGAAAAATTTCACTCTGTACGGAATTGAATCAACTGATAATGGTTTCACCATTAGACAGTGTAGGAGGAATAGACCTTTCACCTCCACCTCAAAAAATTCATCATAGATCAATTAAATTTATGCTTATTAGGTTGCTAAAATATTTAAAATATTGAGTTTTTTGAAAATTTTTTAAAGCATCTTTATTTTATTCATTTATTTTTTTAATTGACGTGGGTGGGTGCTTTCATTGTCTTCTTTTTTATAAAGCATTCTAAGGAAGGGAGAGACAGCATATCTGGGTGTGGGCCGTTAAAAACATAAGAAAAATCAATTTCTGTTAAAAGTTAAAAAAATAATGCAATTCTTTCTGGGAAATATTTTTTTAAAGAGAAGATTAAGCTTAAATTGGTACGTACGTGGTTTTGGAATTTATTTTAGTTTTTTGTTTATAAGCATTTTTTTAAGAGGAGACTAACATATTGGATGTAGGCGGCTCATTTTAAGACTAATTTATGTTTTGAAAATTAAGAATTGAGACAATATACTGGAAATTTTGAATAAGGAAGCAAGATTGTATTCTTCAACTTAATATAGGGTTTAGGGAATTATTTAGAATTTTTTTTATAAAGCAAGTCCTGAATAAGAGAGCAAATATCTGATGTGGGCGTTTAAATTTTATTTGTTTAGATTATTATGTTTAAATATGGAATTTTTTCTTTTTTGAAAAATTTGATTATAGAGCTTTATTTAACTCTTTTTACCTCCACCTAAGGGGTTTTGGAATTTATTTATATTTTTTTTTTATAAAATTTTCTATAGCAAGAAAGACAGCATATCTGGATTTGGCCCGTTTTAAAACTTAGACCAATATTAGATCGTTAAAAAGTTCAAATAATGCAATTCTTTGGAAATTTTTTATAGCAGCATGATTGTAGGTCTTATAACATGGTATAGTGGTTTGGGAATTTAATTTTTATTTTTGTTTTATAACGCATCTCACTTGTTTCAACATATTTGGATATAGGCCGGTAATTTAAAGACATATTTTATGTCGTTTAAATGTTAAGAATTGAGAAAATTTCGGAAGTTTGAATAAAGGACAGTGTATCGTATTCTTGTACTTAGTACCAAGTACGGGGTTTTGGAATTTATTAGATTTATTTCATATAGCATGTAGTAAATAAGCGAGCCACGTTACCTTGATGTGGGCGTTCATTTATGGACTGTATTAGATGTAAAATGTTTAAATAATGAGTTTTTTTTTTTGGAAAGTTTGAATTAAAGAAGCTTTTTAACTCTTTTTACCTTGGCACTACGGGGTTTGGGATAATTTATTTTATTTTTTTGATAAGCTCAAAATTAAGAGAGGCAGCATTTCTGGATGTAGCCTGTTTAAAAACATAGACAATATAGGTCGTTAAAAAAAAGTTAAAAATAATGACTCTTTTTCGGAATATTTAAAAAAAAAGCAGATTGTAGCTCTTATAATTGTGTAGTGGTTTGGGAATTTAATTTTAGCTTGTTTTAAAACTTTTATCCCATGTACAAGAGCCAACATATCTGGATTTAGGCCGGTTTATTTTAAAGACCTAATTTACTCGTTTAAAAGTTAAGAATTGAGAAATATATTTCGGAAACTTGAACAAAGGAGGCAAGATTGTAATTCTTGTAACGTAGTAACTACAGGGTTTGGGAATTTATTATTTATTAAGGCAGCAGTGGTAGATCTCTAACCTAATACCTACGTGTTTGGGAATTTATTTACTTTTGTTTTATAAAGCATCTCACTTGTAAAAGAGCCAACATATCTGGGATTAGGCCGGTAATTATTAAAAGAATAATTTAAGTCGTTTAAAAGTTAAATTGAAGAAAAAATTTCGGAAATTTGAATAAAGGAACATATGTAATTCTTGTAAATTAGTACCTACGGGGTTTGGGATTTATTTAAAATTTTATTTCATATATCATGTAGTAAATATGAGAGCCAACTTTTGATGTTGGCAGTTTTATTTTATGGACCATAATTAATCTACGTAAAATGTTTTAAATATTTATTAATGTTTTTTTTGGAAAATTTGAATCAAGAAGCTATTATTTTAACTCTTTTACTTTTGCACTAACGGGTTTGGGAATTTTATTTATATTTTTTGTTTTTTATAAAGCATTTCTAAGCCAAGAGAGATAGCATATTGGATGTGGTCGTTTTAAAAAGTTAGAAAACTACAAGATGCGCTTAAAAAATTATATTCTTCGCAATTTCTTTCTTTAAATTTTAAGAACAGAAAGATTGTAGCTCTATAACTTGGTACGTACGTGTTTGGGAATTTAATTTTCTTTTTGTATTTAAATAGCATCTCCATGTAAGAGCCCTATCTGAATGTCGGCCCGGTTTATTTTAAAGACTAATTTAACAGTCGTTTAAAGTTAAGATTGAGAAATATTTCGGAAAACCTTGAACAAAGAGCAAGATTGTCTCTTGTAACTTTGTACCTAAAGAGGGGATATTATTATTTTATTTAAGCCGCAGATTGATAGCGTCTTATAAAATGGTAGTACGTGGTTTGGCGAATTTTAATTTTACTTTTGTTTATAGAGCATCTCCCATGTAAGAGAGCTAAGTAAACAGGACGTTTTAAAAAGATGATATTGAATTATATTTAGAATTTTATATTGAAAAAAATTCGGAAAACTATACTTGCGAATGTTTAGCTCTTTAGCGCGGATTGGTACACGGTATTGAGGAAAATGAAGCCTCGTCTCATATATCATGTAGATAATAAGAGAGACTATCCTGAGTGGCCGTTTTATTTATGGACTTATTAGTCGATAAAATGTTTTAAAATTATGGAAGTTTTTTTTGGGAAAATTTGATATTAAAGAAGCTTAATTTTAACTCTTTTACCATTTGCACCAACGTTTCATTATTTTTTAGTATTTGTTTTTTATAAGCATTTCCTAGCAAGTGAGACAGCATATCTGGATGTGCTCCGTTTAAAAACATAGACCCATATTAGATCGTAAAAATTAAAAAATAATGCCTTTCTTTCTTAAAATTTTTATTAAAGCAGAAAGATTGTAGTTATTTTTATCGGAACGTAGATTATCTGGTTTTTAATTACCTATTTTTTTTCTTATAAAAAGCATTCCCTGTAAGAGAGCAACATATTGATATGTAGGCTGCTCATTTTAAAAGACAATAGATTGAGTCGTTAAAAGTAAGAATTAAGAAAAATTTTAGCAATTCATAGAAATAAAGAGAAAGATTGTAATTCTTGTACTTAGGTACCCTACGTGTTTGGGATTTTATTTAGTAATTTTATTTAATATAAGGCGACGTAACTAAGAAGAGCACTTACTTGGATGTGGGCTGTGTAAATTTAAGCACTTAAAACATGTAATATATTTTAAAATAATGGAGCTTTTTTTTTTATCGGAATTTTCACAGTAGACTTGAAATTTAAATATTTAACCCTTTGCACCTAGGGGTTTGGGCATTTGATTTCGAATAAGTTTACTATAAAGATTATTAAGAAAGATGAGACATATTTCTGGATGTGGTCCGTTTAAAACATAGACCAATATTAGTGTTAAAAAGTTAAAAAATAATGCATTTTTTCGGAAAGATTTTATTAAAGAGAAAAACGGTAATAGCTCTTATAACTTGGTAGTACGTGGTTTTGGGAATTTATTTTAATTTTGTTTTAAAAAGCATTCCCATGTAAGAGAGCAACATATATGGATGTAGCTGGCTTCATTTTAAAGACAGTACATTTAGAAGTCGTTTAAAGTTAAGAATTAAGAAAAAATTTTTGGAAATTTGAATACAGGAACAAGATTGTAATTCTTGTAACTTTGATCATAGGGGTTTGGATTTATTTAGAATTTTTCATAAAGCAAGTTCTGATATAAGAAAGCCACATATTTGATGTGGCCGTATTTAATTTAGGACATAATAGGAGCTCGCTAAAATGTTTTAAAAATAATGGAGTTTTTTTTTTGAAAATTTGAATTAAAGAAGCTTTATTTTACTCTTTTACCTTTGCACTACATTTTAAAAAACTTATTTTATAAGTATTTCTAAGAGAGAGCCAGCATATCTGGGTGTGGGTCGTTTATAACATGAATATGATTCGTTAACAGTTAAAATATTCCAATTTATTGAATAAGAATTCAAACGTAAGGTGAGCTTCTTATAATTTGGTGAGCATAGGTTTTTTTGGGGAATTTTAATTTAATTTTTGTTTAAAAAGCATGCTTCCTTGTAAGAGAGCAATATTGGATATAGGCCGGTCTTTTAAAGACTAATTTAAGTGATTTAAAAGTATAAGAATTGAGAAAAAATTTGGAAAATTTGGAATAAAGGAAAAAGATTGGTAACACTTTACCTTTGCACCTACGGGATTGGGAATTTATTTAGAATTTATATATATAGCACGTGTCATAAATAAGAGAGCCACATATCTTGATGTGAGCCGTTTAAATTTATGGACTTAATTAGGTTGCTAAAATATTTTTTTAAATATTGAGTTTTTAATATTTTGTTATTTTAATTATATATGTTATTATTTGATAAAGATTTCTAAGGAAGAGTGGAACATTCTGGGTGTGGGCCGTTTATAAACATAGAAAAATATTAGTTCGTTAAAAGTTTAAAAAATAATTGCATAAATATCCCAAAATTTTATTAAAGAAGAAAGATTGTAGCTCTTATAACTTGGTAGGTACGAGGTTTGGGAATTTAATTTTAGTTTATTGTTTTATAAAGCATTTCCATGTAAGAGAAGTAACATTTAGATAGTGGGCCGGCTCATTTTAAGACATAATTTAAGTCGTTTTAAAAGTTAAGAATTGAGGAAAAAATTCGGAAATTTGAATAAAGGAAAGATATGTTATCTTCTAACTTAATACCTACGGGGTTGGGAATTTATTTAGAATTTGTTTTATAATGCAAGTCTAAATAAGAGAGCCAAATATCTTGATGTGAGCTGTTTTTTTATGGACATAATTAGGTCGCTAAATGTTTTAAAATAATGGTTTTTCTTTTTGAAAAATTTGATTATAGAAGTTTCTTTTAACTCTTTACCTTGCACCTGACGGGGTTTTTGGATTATTTATATTTGTTTTATAAATATTATCTTAAGAAGAGAGACAGCATTTCTAGATGTGGCCCGTTTAAAAACTTAGACAATATTAGCTCGTTTAAAGTTAAAAAATAATGCATTCTTTCGGAAAAAATTTATTAAAGCAGCATGATTTGTAGTTTATAAAATGGTACGTAAGTGGTTTGGGATATTAATTTTTTACTTTTGTTTATAACCTCTATTGTAAGAAAGCACATATCTGGATATAGGGCCGGGTAATTAAAGAATATTTATTAAAAAAGTTTAAAAGTTAAGATTGAGAAAAAATTCGAAATTTGAATATAAGGAAAATAGACGTAATCTTGTGTTAGTACTACGGTTTTTGGAAAATTTATTTAGAATTGTATTTCATTATAGACGTAGTAAATAGAGAGCATGTACCTTGATGTGGGCGTTTCATTTTATGGACTTAAATTAGGTCGCTAAATGTCTTGAAAAAATAATGGAGTTTTTTTTTTGGAAATTTGATTAAAGAAGCTTTATTTAAACTCTTTTACCTTTGCACGTGAGGGGTTCGAATTTATTTTATATGTTTTTTTATAAAGCATTCTAAGCAACAGGCAGCATATCTGGATTTAGCCTGTTTAAAAACGTAGACCATATTAGGATCGTTAAAAGTTAAAAATAATGCTATTGTTTCGGAAATTTTATTAAAGTAGCAAGATTGTAGCTTTTTAACTTAATACCTACTGGTTTGGGAATTTATTTAATTTTGTTTTATAAAGCGTCTTCCTTGTAAAAGAGCCAACATTATATATGGATGCAGGCCCGGTTCATTTTAAAGACCTAATTTAACTCGTTACCGTGTCACCGAATCGAGAATAATTTCGAGAAACCTTGAACAAAGGAGCCAGGATGTAACTCTTTGGCTATTTGGTACCTACGATGGGGTTTGGGAATTTAGTTGATTTTCTATTTAAAGCAGCACAAGATTTGTCACGGCTGGGCATTATAACTATGGTACCGGGACGGATATATGGATGTAGTACGGTTAGTTCTTTGGGTAATACATTTAGTTGATAGCTGTTTACACACTAAAAAGTAAAAATTTAATATGTGTTTCACACATGCGGTACTTTAAGAAGGAATTGTAATCTTTTTGCTTTTAATAAACTTATGGAAGGATACGCCATTTTGTTTATTTTTGTAAGAAATGTATTGGTCGAGGTTAAGGGAGAACTATATAGGGATGGCTCTTTTTGCAGCAAGCTTTAATAAAAAAAAATATAAACTAATCTGGTTTGCATCGTTGTGCAAAGGATAAAAAGAGTTAAAATATAATTTTTAATCAATTTTCCCAAAAAAAAAATGCTCTTACTGGGACTTCCATATAAAATTATTATAAGAAAAAAGGATTTATTTTTAGCGACTTGAATTAGTCATGGAGGAAGAACAGATATTGCACAACATTTAAATACTCTTTAAATTTTAAAAAAACATAGACGCATCTTTTCACTTAAATAATTTTTTTTTTAAAACTTATACATTAACCTATGCGTTTTTTATTTTAGTTTTACTTTTTTGTTCTTGTATGATATTTTAAATTAAATTTTTTTTTTTTTTTATGTTGTTTTAATTGCTTTTATAATCGTTGTTTTTTTTTTTTGGTTAATTATGTTTTTTTTTTATTAATTATTATATTTTTAGAATCTTTTTTTATATTATTCTTTATATTTAAAGTTATTTTTTATAGATTTTTTCTTTAAATACTCGTGGCTCAAAAAAATTCTCATGCGTGGTAAGTGATTTGAAAAGTACTGCTTTTAAAATTTAATGTTTTTTCAATGGTTGTGGACATTGAGCTTGCATAAGAATAGTTCCCTTAAGATTGCAATATTTGGCATTCTTGTTTTCAGCCATTGTTAGCGAAAATGTACGTTCACAAATGATTCGAAAAAAGTATTCTTTCTGAATGGACGTCTCCCTTTGATTGCATTGATAAAATATTTAAGGAAGTTTAGACTTCCTAATATTAGAATTTTTTTATTATTTAAAATTAATATTTTAAGTGGGTTAGTAAATTTTATGCCTTAAGTTGATTTTCAAGTTCACTATAAATCTTCATTGCACCACTACCAATGGAAAATGTACGTTCACAAAATTCTTCTAGATTAATTTTAAAAGGATTTTCATGTTCACAGGAAGATTGGCAAAATTTTTTGAAAAACCAAGTAGATACAAGGTAACTTTAGGCATGATTTAAGGTGCATTACAGAGAGAATTTGTTAGAAGTAAGTGAAATTAGAGAAAAAGTGATGCAAATGGTAGAAGAGAATTGTTAACAGTAAAATGGTAAAATGTATTTGTTTGATACTACAAAGGAAAGTCCTTGATGTAAAGAAGAAAAGAGTTAACAACACTACTGAAAGACAGAAGGAAAGTATGAAAATGGTTTGTAAATTTAGATACCTGTAAGAAAAAAAAATAGCTACTTTGGAAATTAATAGTTGTTGTAGTTAGCTGGAATTGGAAATTGAAGATTTAAGTTGGTATACAGTTATTTTTTGTTAAGAAAGGAATCCACCTATTAGTTATCAGGAATATTGAAAGAGTGAAATAGAGAGAAAGATTGAAAAAGTTAAAATGATCAAAAAAGTTGTGGTCATTATCACTCCAATCAAATTAGGGTTCTTTAATTGATCCGCAAAAGGCAGACTATGATGATAACGGAAGATCAGGAGAGAAGATTTACCTAAGATAAATTCTGGCTAAACTAGACAGATAAGACTTTCTATAGGTATGTGTGCATAAGAATCGCAGAAATTCATAATTGGTGTTTCAAACGGTATTTTATTGAAATACTCTCTAGTTTAGACGATGCCTTGTTAAATCCTGGAATATAATTGGCACGTGACAAGATCGAGTGGTCTGTATTTTTACTCTTGAGCTTGTTCATTTTATGTAAGTTTTTGACTTTGTGAGAAGGTAGCTACCTTTTCAGAAACCTTGTTTACAATATATATATATAGTATATATATATATATATATTATATATATATATATATATATATTACTTTATATATATATATATATATATATAGTATAGTAGTATATAAATATATATATATTATATATATATATATATATATATATTAGGTATTTTAAATTTTATTTTAGAATGAGAACTCTTTCCCACCTTTCTCTGTGCTCAAGCTCTCAGAATATTTATGTAAATCTGTTAAAGTCTTAAGCTTTCCGTCGAATTCAGGAAGCTAAAGTTCGGGTCTTTTTAAACCAAATAGGATTAACAGGTATGGACACTATACCTATATATAGCATATATATAATATATATATATAAAACTATATATAGTAGTATATAGTATATATATACTTAAAATATAGTAGGTAATGAGACTAGTGATCACTATATATTGAAGTAGCTACAGCCTGACCTTTGAATAAGAAAGTATTTAATATCAATAAATGATGGCGTGGTCACTACACACTAGTTTATATCACTTACAAAGCAAACATATAGTAAATTATTAGATAAGTAGTGAAATAGTTGAGTTAATAAATGAGAAATAAGTCAACACCAATTATCTACTTATCTATATAGAGTACTAAGGATAATATAATATGATAAAATATTACTATAATATAATATATTAAAATAATACTGAGGGTAGTATTAAACCTAATAACATATATACTATGATACTATATATATAAATAACTTATATATATAGTTATAATATATAATATATATATAATAATAGAAATATATAAAAATAATATTTTTTTTTATATTTTTTTTTATATTTTATTATTTATTTTTTATTTATTTTCCCCGCTTGGGTCTTCTTTCTACATCTACAATTGTTCTGATTGCAAAGTTTATTTGCAAGAAAGACTCCAGGATTTCGGGTCCATTCAACAATGACACAAATATTAAGAGAAAATATAAAATTTATAATTTAAACATCAAAACCGACACAAGAGAATTCATAGATAATTTCTAAAATTTATTTCGATGTGACCCTCTAAAACTATCCTAAACATATAAAAGAAATGGTAATATCCAAAATTGTTTTAAATGTTGAATCTTAAAGTTAATAGGATGAAATAACGTTAAAGTTACTAACAAAATATTTGCTTTTACCATTGGAATGGGAATTACAAGTGAACTCTGTCGCAATGACATACTGTGGCACACTTACCATATTTAAATTCTAATTCGTGAGCTATCAGATTGAGTATAATCTAAATTTAAACAAATTAACTAATAAATAAAATTTTTAAAAAAACTTCAAAATTGATAAAAAGATGATAAAAAATGTATAAGATTTGCTGTATATAAAGAATAAAAATAAACACGTTTTTATTTAGGACTTATATAGTTTGGGACACACGTATTTTTATATAAAAAGATGAATTATGTATATATTCATTGAATATAAACATTATAAGAGTAGCAAATAACATAAAAATACACCAAATGCCCACATAACAACATATAAAATAATTAAATAGCCTATTATGTTATTTAGAGAAAAGAAGTAAAAATTATTTTGTTCCATCAAAAAATAAAATTAAGAGGTACATATGGTGTAAAAATTTTTTGAGCCCATAAAACCACCTATGGAAAATAATAAAAATATTAATGATAAAAATTTTTAAAACGCGTAAGTATTATTCAGAGAGTTAAAATTTAGCACTGGAGTTGATTCCAAAAGATATACACATTTTACCTCAAACCGCATATCTATCCATTACTTGTTAAAATTCTCACTCCTTCAAATAATTTGTAAAGTACTAAAAAATCAGTGGTGAAATTAGTCAAAAATTAAATAATGTCAAAAACAAATTACACTACTAAATAAACCCACAGTTTAAGAATTAACACTTATATCCGTAAATGAAAATACCTACAGAATTTAGTTTCATAAACCTGTATTTACAGAAACGGAAAAAATTATATAAAAACTTCTTGAAAAACAACTATATTAATAAAAAAAAAAAAAAAATTAAAACTAATACAAAAGGTAGGTAATGATTCTTTATAATAATATTTTTCAAATATAAATTAAAACTATGAAAGAAAAAAAAAATGAGCCCAAACAAATCATTCTGGACAGTTTCAAATACCATAAAATTGAGTTACAATAATGGGCTTGTCAAACTTCCAAAATAAATAAATAAATAGAATTGAAAAACTAGGCAAGAAACTATATAAAGAATAAAATTTTTGACAAAGAGTTATCCGCATTCACATTTTATTGGAACAAAAATCCAAAAATTATATATCATAAAAATATTTATAATACTTTAAAAGTATAATTCAGATAAATAATTTTAATTCGGAATTAAACATGTGAAATACAATAATTTACTAAATTTACTTTGCTTATTACAGCACTTACACTTAAGTGCTTTGTTATGAACGCTGCAAAATGTGCAAGATGAAACCCTCTTGTCATAGGCCAACGTCAAAGGAATCCTGTTATGGAATTAAGATGTATATACAAAAAATTGTTAAGTGGATTTGGGATTTATTGGCAATCATCACTAGGTACCGTTACTTATCTAAATGTTGAATTACAATGCCGAATCGAATCGGCTTATTACTTTTCTTGTTGCCGATATCAAGAGCTTGGAAACAATACTGTGGATGTTTGCCACTTGACTAAGTAGATATTGCATGGCACATTTTTCCAACACTGAGACATCAGAAACCAGAATCAATGGTTGGTTATGGCGAAGAGTGTTCCAATATTTCATAGCAATTCAAAAATAGGTTTAGCGAAAATGTACGTTCACAAGATTCGAAAAAAGTATTCTGAATTGACGTCTCCCATGATTTATAAAATCATGAGTGAACACTGCGAATATTTGAAACTCTTTTTTATGATACCAAATGAAACTTCTCAGTTTTTGCAGCTTGAGTTAATTAAATTACGATCAGATAATACATTAATATCAAAATTTAATAGTTTATCTATTTTGGAATTTTATAAATCCTACATAGATATTGAAAAGTATCTGTTAGAATATCTTTATAATAATAATGACTACTCACCAAAGTAAAACGTAGATTCGGATGGGGTTTAGGGTATCTATTCGTTACTGTTGTTAAATAGATTAATTTAATTAATGATTAAATTTATGAGGGGCTACCCAAAAAAGTTTCTCTTTTAAGGTCGTTGCATGCAACACCGGATCCTTCTTTGTTTAACCTCTTTATTGGTATAGCTTTTATTTTTTTAACATAACACTTGTTCACTTAGAATGTCTTTTTCTTATTTTACTTTGTTAAAAACCTTATTTAAGGGCATTCATAATTTATCAGTTCCTTATACCTAAAATGTAAGAAAAAAATAACACATTAACCTAAACACT
>JABUQX010098898.1:0-7500 GCA_015478945.1 Trachelipus rathkii
AAAAGAGAGCAGATATAATATATACAATAATAATAATGAATAATAATAATCAATAATAATAATAATGAATAAGCTAATCAATAAATAATAGCTTAAATTTTGTTATATAATTCTTAAATTTTTTTCTAGGTTTTTTAGATGAAGAGTCAAAATTAGTGTATACTGGTTTCTTGATAAATAGGGGTAGAAGAATTGAGCGGTATAAAAACTTAGGGGACACCAAAAAGATATAGTCAACTGTATTAAAACATTAAAATTACGTATGAAGATAAAGTATTTTAGAGATCCTGATGAAAATTAGAACTTAAATCACATATAATGCACTCTAGAAGTTCAATGTATACTAGAACGAAAATATTCAGGAATATTATAGATTTATCTATAGTCTTGGCTGTTTATATATATGTATATTATATTTTAAAGGTTGGCAAAATACTTTCTGCTTGGATGACGAAGCCGCGATGCAAGAAGCCGCTGCCACCCTTAAGACTGAGTCAAGTGTCAGCGCCAATCGTTTGAAGATTGTCAAAGGAACTAACAGAAACTCCCAATCAGCCTAGGTAAACCATCAATGTTTCGCGAATAGATCTCATCCTCTCATCTCTCTCTCCTCTCTCTCTCTCTCCATCTCCTCGTCTCTCTCTCTCTCTACTCTCTCTCTCTCTTCTCTCATCTCTCGTCTCTCTCTCTCTCATCTCTCTTCTCTCCTCCTCTCTCTCCATCAATCTCTCTCATCTCTATAGATCCTATCTTCAACTCACTCTATCTACTATCACTTACTCTCTTATATCTATCTATATACTCTCATCTCATCTCTTCCATTCATGTATTACTCTCTCTCTTCACTATCAACATTCATAACTCTCTCCTCTTCTCTCTATCTAATTACTTACTTCCTACTCTCTCTCTTCATCTTCTCTCTCTCTCCACCAACTAATCTTTTATTTCATCAAATGAAGATTGATTGTGGGTTCTTCGAAGCAATACTGCGCTATTACCATCATGTAAAATCTAGAACAATCTTTAATTCTGCATATATGACTTTTCCACACTAGGCTCCTATAGGTAATCATTCCTAATTTCTTTTATGAAATTATCTCTTATTTTATCTCACTTATTTGTCTAGAATTGAATGTAATTTAATAACATGTAGTTGAAGCTTCACAACATCTATAAAGAGAAATTATATTTTTATATATCATATAAATTCACAATTATATTATTATTATTGGTCTGACTAATTATAATATACTTATTACTATCTAAAAGAATACAAGAAGCTATTATCAATATACTAACATATGGTGGCACATAAGCAGTATTTAGATTCACGATATTATGTTATTAAAAAATATCAATTTAATCTTTATTATATCATTACTATATTATACAACATTAAGTTAATATTATAAATTATGGTTATCATTTTTTAATTATTACTTATTTATTTTATTATTATAATTTATTATTATTATTCATTTTATTAATATATTATTATTAATCATTATTAAATTATTATATATTATTATTATTTGGAAATGTTTCTGAGCACATCGATTGAACTTCACATAATTTAAGAGCTTAGGGTTAAATGAAAATATAAGCCTTTTTAAATGAAAACTCCTTTAAGTAGGCCTCTTCCCGTGAGCAGGGTTTCTTTCTTTTGTTTATGTAAAGAGCTCTGCCCGTGAGTAATGGTGATAACTGAAAAAAATTGAGAGAGATTTTGGTACGATCTCAAGAGAAATGCTTTTGAAATGAAAGACGACTGTTACAAACAGGACATAGGTTAAGATAAAATGTAAGAGGAAAAAGAGAAGTGGAGAACATCTGGAATCGGTTAAGACGAAGTAGGTAAAAGAATACTTGATATGTCTAATTTCGACTACAGAGTTCTGGAGAGCTGTTGAATATTGAATAAATGAAAAAGAATAATAAATATATATAGCAGTTTTTTTTATTGTGACAATTAAGATATCAAATATATATTAATATATATAGGGGTATAAATATCTGCGCCATAAATTGAGAGGTTATATTATATACAATGTCCGTTAATTATGAGTAGTGAATGTAATCAGTCGAAAATTTATTATGAAAAAGTATAGATGAGTTCAATCAGACTAATTATTATGGCACTAATAAGTCACTATACAATTATATAAGAACGTGATGAATAATATTATAGCTGTACCACAAATTTAAATACATATTAATGATTTCTCTAGCATGTTTTAAACAAATATTAGGCTTTTTAAAATATTTTAACGTATTAAGTTTTCTTGAGCAATTTTTTTCTAATAACTATTTTATATATATAAAGCAAAATTTTATAATTTTGTTCTTGTATGGTTCGCAAGCTTATGCTACACGTTTGCGAGTAAAGTAATGGTATTTAAAACATATAAAGTCAAAATATAATGAAAAATTATGATATATACAACCCGCATTTTGAGGTTCCACGAGTGATACTACTAATTATATTCATGAAAACTTTACTATTATATCATTCTCTCACGAACTCAATTCATAATACTCGAAACCAAGTTTTCAATAAAAGATAAAATTCCCATACTCTATCAGCAAGGGAAGTATAAACATAGGACCGAGACACATAAGGCCAACTACGTAGAAAACTAAAATTTATTATCTATCACTTACTACTAGTCAAAATATCATAGAAAAAGACAAGTCACTAATACCACAGGAAAGTAGAGGGATGAGTATATATATTAATATACTATTATATATATAATATTAATATGTGCTTATAAAGCCTAGTACATAAGACTGTATTATCAGAATTTGAGAGAGAAATAGTATAGAGAGAGAGATGAGAGAGAGAGAGAGAGAAGAGAGAGTAGAGGAAGAGAAGAGATGAGATGAGAAGTAGTAATCTACATAGTCAAAAGGGTAATACCTTTTGGACTCTTACGCTTAATGAGGTCGTCGAGAAGAGCATAGTTTGGAATATGAGAGAAATTCTATACACAGGAAAAGAAGAATGGATCGGGATAGAAATGAAAAAGGAGAAAAGCATAATTATATAAAAACACATTATTATGACAGTAACTAATTAAAGGGCTTATTCTGTTATCCGATCATAGCTGCCTTACACATTCGCATTATGCTCTCGAAGAGTATACGACTATAATGCACCATTCATGGAACAAAGGGCAAATTCAGGAATGTGGCCACTTAGCTCTTTAAATAGAGAGTTTTAAAAGATTATAATTTGGGCAAAAATCGAGAAAAAATAATCTACGAGTTACACTTATACACAATTAAAAACTCACGTTTCATCAGGACTGTCACCATAATGGATGATAAATAACCTAAATAGGGGAAAACAATATTCACACCAAAAAATGAAGAAATAAATAAAATAATAAATATAGAGGCTATGAGTATCAATGAAGATGGCAGTGGCAATAACTAAAAATTCCTTCGAAATATCGATGTTATTCACTCCAAAAAGATTTTGACAGAATAATATCGGAGAGCCGCATCAAATATTACACACTAAGTATCGATAACTGCAATGTGGACTTCTCCATTAATTTCTATATTCCTCAATATCTAGAAAATATTATCTGAGATTATGGTCTGATATCTTCATTGTTGAGATTCCACAAGAAACTTCAAAGCCTCGACGACTTAACCGAATTCTGTAGTAATTTCTCAGTACCTCAGCTCCTATGTCATATCTAAATTGACAGATGAATTTATGTATGAAAATAGCAAAAAAACAAGAAAAACAAATAATAATAAAAAATAACATAAAAATAAAAAAAAATAAAAAATGAAGCTAAGTTATCCTTGCAGAGCGTTCCTCAATCCACCCCTGGTAGTTAAGTCGACTCTAATCACGCTCGTTTCAAACACCTTCATGTGAATGAACGCACCGCATGTGGTGAGCTGTAGGAACAACGTTAAAGCCCTATACCCAAAACCAAGAATAGCAAAAAGTTCTTTTTCAAGATTTCCATAAGTGTCTCATTCAAGTGTCAAAGCTTCTCTTTGAAATGAAGACGCGCAATTTTGGCCCAATATGGATCAAGATATTCATGTATGGCTTAATATTCTCACCAATGTCAAAATTGCACGATTTCATCGTCAAGTGACATTCTCATAACAACCTGTGTGCGATATCTTTTATTTATATAACATTTGTATTTTCTTGCATTGAAATGTTTTGTATATTTTGCTTATATCTAACGGATATAATCAAATTATGTTTATATTTTGAATTATTTGTTACTTTAGGTAAGGTTTTGAATTTTGTATATATACCATTTTTGTATTTTGTATTCATTGTAACTATTTAATTTATGTTGTAATGCTTATATTCTTCGGATGTAATCAGATATGCTTTATATTTGAATATACTTTTCATTTCATGTATAATATTTTTTTGCATTCAAATGTTTGTATGTATGAGTATATCTAAGGATATAATCTAATATGCATACATTTAAATGATTATTATTTATTTTATATTATATTATAATATACCTTACCACTCCGTGTTTTAGCATGGAAGTAAATGTAGATCCAAAGCATAATTATTAGTAAAAATTAAAATTTATGTTCGTTGCAAGATTTGGTAAGCAAAATTTTTGATAGTAGACAAATTGTATAAAAACTTTCCCGACCTGCCTTGTTGAGGACCTTACTCTCAAAATTTTCTTCTCGCATATCTCTCATTTTCCCATTTCGGTCTCACTATCACTTGCTTGTCCAAAGAGAGAAATCCGGTTACAAGAAACAACTTTCAGGCAAGTGAGGTAAAACATCAGGAGAAGTCGCAACAAGACAGAATCGGATCTCTCATTTACAAGATTTTAAAGAATAAGTTTGGCAAGGCGGTTAGCAAGGAAAAGGCGTGGACTGCTCATTGAACTTACGGAGAAAAAAGAGAGAATCTCAAAAAAGGAGAGACTGTTGTTATTTAATATTTTATTGAATAATTATTTGTTTATAATTTTTAAATTTGGTAGTAACTAATCAATATATAATAATATTCAACAAAAAACAGTAATCAAAGAACTAACATTAAGGGCCTATACTATATATATATATTATTTATATTTATTATATATATATATATATATATATATCTTTATATATATATATATTATATATTTATATATATATATATATATATGATATTAATGCGCTACTCTTTAAGAAGGATGTTAATAAAAGACATATCGAAAAAATCACCGAACCTACTCGTGGAACGCCTGCAGTGTAGTGGTTAGTAAACTCCATAGAAGGAGCGCAAGAGTTTCCAAAAGCTGCTATTATTACCAGAAATGTTAATTTTTTTTTATATATATTTTTTACAGGGGTTCGAACGGACGATGGAACGAGGGGCCCGTCGTCATGCTTGATGGCGAGAGACCCTGACGGGTCTTTCAATCTTTGCGATTTAATCTTGGGTATTCCTTTAGTTAAAAAAATGTTTTTGGCAACTCTGAGAACCCATTGCTTAAAATAATGAAAAAATCGATTCATCGTTGTTCGATTTATCGGTTAACATCCTTTTAAAGAGAAAGTTTCTATATATATATTTTATATATATATATATATATATATATTATATATATTATATATATGATATTATATATATATATATATATATATATTATATATATATATTATATATATATATATATTTATACTATATTTGCAGCACGTTTTATAGGGCGGAGCCTATTCAACCGGAGGGGTGTTACACGCCTCAGAAGCTCACAACTAACGCAAATTAGGCAGATGAGCACAGATCGCAGGCTTTGAAGTGAGGGGATTAAATCAGCAGGAACACAGAAGATGGAAGAGATTCCACAGAACAGAGGTGGCAGAAAGAAGGAAGCACGCAGCGATAGGCCTGGAGTTTACCAATATCAATCAAAAATCATGCGCAGCACAGCCCCCTTGTGCTAGCAGCGGGCGTCGTAAAGGTGGTGGTAGCGAGTGACAAGTTTCCTCGAGCAGACTGCCGATTTGCGGTAAGCCTATAGAGAGATAGAGCACCCCACATCTGCGGCCGCGAAGATAGAGGGTCAAGGTGAATGGAAAGTACGGAACAGTTATAAGTCTTTTGCTTTGACTCGACCCTGTCCAAAAGTGGGTGAAACTAGAGCCGCCTCCAGATTGAGATCAGTACTCCTAAAGGGCGGATGAAAGGCCGCTTGTAATAGCTGGAGTAACTGAGAGAGGAAAAAAAGCTCGCAGTCTAAACAGGATTCCCAGTTTCTTTGAGGCGCCCTAGCAACCGTTGTGATGTGAGGTTTTCAAGAATTTTTTTGTTTATGTTAAGGCCAAGGATGTTTATATGTCAACAGGAGAGACAACCGTCGAAAGAGATAGGAAGTTGGAAGGTGTTTTTAGAGAGGGAGCTTTGTAGAAGTTGAGTTTTTTAAAGAATTTGATTTCACAAGGTGAGACGAACCCCCGGGAAATCCCATTCAGATCTGCAAGAATAGAATCGGAGATTAAGACGAGAGGCAATTCTAGAAGTAAAAGAGGGGCAGAATTGAAATGAGTTTGAAAAATGAAGGGTCGAGTCATCGGCATACGAGTGGATAGAGTTAGATGTGCAGGTGAGGAATTTCATTAATGAAAAGTAAGATAAAGTAGGAGATAAGACAGGAACTGAGAACACACAATTGACAGAAAAAAGAAGTCGCTCCAGTCAACAACAGCCGATATCAGCGATTTGAAAGAAAGCTAGACATAGTTAAGCAAAGAGAAGGAGGAAACCCAAAGGAAGGGAGCTTGAAGAGCGTGACGCCTGCCATACCCTGTCAAATGCTTTGGATATGTCAAGAGCAACCACGCAAGCTTCCCGTAGTTCTAAGGGCGGAAAACCATAAATCGTTAGATAGGAAAGTATTTCGCCAGTAGACCTCGAGCGCGGAAAGCCGTAACTGGCGATCGGAAAGTAGTGAATGAGATTCCAAGATGATCTAAAAAGGAGAGTTGAGAGGGTTTAAAGATCTTTAGATAGAATACAAGTGAGGCTATAGGGCGATAGTTAGAAGGATCAGAGCGGCTAACTTTTTTCGGAATAGGTTGGGACATGTGCGTGCTTCCACCACTGAGGGAAAGTGTTAGTATTGAGACATAGAGAATTAGTTGAACGAGGGGAAGGGCAGCCGGAAGCAGATCTCGTCAAAACACGGGGAGGATGGCATCGGCACCCGTTCCTAAACGTTCAATAGATTTCAAGGAGCCATGCACCCGATCAAATGTCATCACAGGCAAACTGCAAGGCACTGAGAGGAGAGGAGGAGGTAAGAGGTACATAATCATCCAGGGTTTGAGTTAGACGGAAATAGGAGGCGAAGAGATTTGGCCTTTTCAGTTGAGAATTAGCAACAGAACCATCAGATCGAATAGAGGAGGAAAGGCAGATTTCAGAAGTTGTTAGAGATGTTTTTGGTGCAAGAGGCAGAAAGATTTGTAGTAGGAGAACCAAGGAGAGTTAGCGCA
>JABUQX010098898.1:12500-20454 GCA_015478945.1 Trachelipus rathkii
TGAAAAACCGCTTCTCCACTTCATTTCTTAGACCATCTGGAATCTCAATTCCTTCTTTCCCGTCGCCAGTACGGCTTTCGGCGCTCGGGGTCTACTGGTGATATACTTTCCTATTTAGCAGATTTATGGTTTTCCACCTTCAGGAACTACGGGGAGCTTGCGTGGTGGCGCTTGAACATATCCAAAAGCAATTTGACGGGTATGGCACGGCGTATGCTCTTAAGCTCCCTCTCTTTGATTTCCTCCTTTCTTTGCTTACTTATGTCTAGCTTTCTTTCAAATGTCGGCTGTCGGCTTGTTGTTGATGGGGCGAACTTCTTCTTTTCCTTTTGCTGTCAATAGTAGGTGTTCCTCAGGGTCTGTCTTATCTGCCTCTAATTTTTATTTCCTGCTTTTCATTATGTGCTTCTCGTCTGCACATCTAAACTCTATCCTCTTATGCCGATGACTCGACCCTTCATTTCTTCAACTACATTTTCAATTTCTGTCCTGGCTCTTCTTTACTTCTAGACATTGGCCTCTCGTCTTATCTTTCCGGCTCCATTTGCTGATCTGGATAGAATTTCCGGGTCGGGTCGTCGCAACCTTGTGAAAAATTTAAATTCTTTTAAAAAAAACACGCTTCTACAAATCTCCTCTCTAAGACACTTCTAACTTTCCTATTCTTTTCGACGTTCTCTCGTTCTCCTGTTTGAAATATAAAGAAATGATTGAAATCTAGAATAAAAAAAATGTTCTTGGAAAACTCTTCATCACAATGGTTGCTTAAGGGCGGCTCAAGAGAAACTGGAGTTCTGTTTAGAAAAACTGCGTGACTTTTTTTCTTCTTTCACAGTTACTTTCAGTTAATAACAAGGGTCTCATGCCTTGTTTGGAGTATGGGTTCATATGCTGGGGGCTCCGGTTTCACCCAGGCTTTTGGGATAGGGTCGAGTCCAAAAGGCTAAAAGGACTTATAACTGTCGCTGTACTTTTCTGTTCAACTTGACCCTCTGCTAAACTATCTTGCGGCGCGTTTGGTGCTTTAATCTCTTTTCCTATAGGTACCAGTAGCGGCAGGTGGCTCGAGGGAGCTTCCACTCCGGTGCGCCCCTTAAAGACGTCGTCGTGCGCAGCAACAAGGGGTGGCTGTGGTCGGCACACTGAGTTTTGGTGTTGATGTTAGTCAACGTCCAGACTAGTTGCTGCGGTCCTTCCTTCTTTCCTGCCACATCTGTTTTGTGAATTCTCTTTCCATCTTCTGTGTTTCCTACTCAATTTAATCTCCTCACTTTAAGCCTGCGCGCTTGTGCTCATCTGCGTAATTTGCGGTTTATTTGAAATTTTGTTGAGTGTACACCACCCCCAACACCCCTTCCTTGAATAGGGTTTTGCCCGTCGAGCCGTGGTGATAAACTGTAAAAAAAAAAAAAAAAAAAAAAAAAAAAAAAGTAGTTGTTATCCGTTTTTTTTTTTGTTTACATGCATGTTGCTTTGGGGAGGCTGATCATATATATTATATATTATATATATTATTATATATATATATATTTATATATATATATAGCAATTACAATATTATATATATATATATATATATATATATATATATATATATATATATATATATATATATATATATATATATATATATATATATATATATATTTATGATAATCTACTTTTCTTCGTAGTTTTATTGTAGTAATTATTTGTGGCACCCTTGGTTGTAGGCAAACTATGTTAAGGTTAAATTTTTTTTTATATTCTATTGCACTTGATTAAAGCATTAATTGATTAAAATTATTAAAAAAAATTTTTTTTAAAACTGCGAGAAATATCTTTTATATACACAAACACGTGAGTATTGACAAGTAATTAGACGATAGCTTTCGTTCCTTTGGAACCTCTTCAGTCGTCTTGTGTTCACTTCACGTGCCTTGAGTTTCAACTAAATTAAATTTTTTTTCGGCTTGCTCTTGTAGCTGGTTGTGTCGTGGGATATGAATTTTGGATTTTTTGAACCGTTTTCATTTTCTTGGCTATTTATGGTACTCCTACAATCTTACACACACTCACTCACTCACACATTCATATTTAAAAACAAACTCATTACTACACACACACACACACACACACACACACACACACACATACACACCGACACACACCATACCACACACACACCCACAACACAATATATTATATATATATTATATATAATATATATAATATATATACTATATATATATATTTTATTAAAGTATATATATATATATATATATATATTATATATATATATATATAAAATATATATATATATATAGTATATATATAATATATATATATATTATATATATATATATATATATTATATATATATATATATATATTAATATTATATATATATATATATATATATATATAATATATATATATATAATATATATATATTATATATATATTATATATATATATATATATAATATATATATATATATAATAATTATATTCTACTTGCATGCACATAAAATCACATCGAAAAAATATTTTCGTAAGAGTGGACGACGAAGGTAAAACTAAATTGTAAATAGTTTTGAAATTGTGTTTGTTAAATGTAACTGTATGATATGGATTGCAATTTTGTTCAAGTTTTTATTGATAAAATATTGTTGTTGGTGTGTGTGTTGTTTGTAGGTTGTGGGTGTTTTTTTTCATATTGTTGTATTATTTTTTTGTTTATTGTGGACTGAAAGTTGAGTATGTCTTGTTGTATTATGTCTAGTGTATGTTCACCTTTGAGAGTGTTGTAGGTGTTGAAGTGGTTTATGCAAAAAGTTTCTATTAGTTTTCTTCTTTGTTGATTTGGAATGTATGTCAAGGGATGCATGGAGTTGGTGTTTATATGGTGATTGTATTGGGATCTGTGTGTTACAAGGGATGAGTTTTGATTGTCAGTCCTTAAGTGCATCAGATGTGTTGATATTTTGTCTGTTAGTATTTGTCTCGCTCTCCACATGTAGGTCTTGAGGCATTGATTTGAAGGCTTATCGGTACTATATGCATTGAGCGGGCTGTGGGTGTGGTTTTTGGAGTTGATGGAACTAGTTTTTTTAAAGGTAATGCATTGGTGGTAGTTAGTGTAATGTTTTTGGGTTAATACCGCTATTGAAGCTATTGTTATTTTTTGTTTGGGATAAGGAGGATAAGAAGTAGTTGGGGATTTGTTTTGGTGTTACATCCTGTGTGGCTGTTGGTTGTACATAATTTGTTTTTGGCTCTTACGGTATGCTTCTGTTAATAAGATTGTTGGGATATTGTGTTTTTGAAATGTAGTTCTGATGTAATTGGTTTTCTTTTTTTTTTTTAATTAGTGGGGGAACATTTCGGAAGGCTCTGATTGTAAAGTGGGTGAGAGTGGCTATTTTAATGTTTGCGGAGTGGTGATGATAAGCGCAGTGTATGTAGGAGGAATTGGCGTGGGTTTACGTATACATCCGAAAAGTTTAGAATAAGAAAGAAATTGGTCCCACACATGGTAACTAATGTTATTATAAAGGGTAAGGAAGAAATTGGTGGGGCGCTCTAGAGTGTATTGTAATGGTTTGGGTGTATTCTGTTTATTGCGTTGAAGAATGTTGTTAGGATCTAATGTTGTGAGGTATGAAACAAAATGTCGTCTGACGGTACCGGGTGCCATTTGGTCATGTTTGTAATTCGGGAAGTGGAGAATGTTGATAGTGTTCTTTGTTAATTCCATATATTATTATATTATATTATATATATAATATATTTTATTATTATAGTGTGGGGAGAAGAAGGTTGAGGCCATGCTCACAAGACATAGCAACGCACCCTGCACTGGTTTCCCTGTTTTTAGAAGCGTCGGGGTAAAAAACAGCACTGGAGTAAATTCACACGTGAACATGCGGATGAGAATGGATTAACAGGCAACAGGGTGGGCTAGATTTGAAGAAAGACGTCAGGGCCAGGAAGCGGTGGGAGCAGGGAATGCCAAGGTGTTACCCTTTGTCATAAGAGAAACGCATAGGCACCTTATTTGCAAAGCGATGGTGAGAAACTAAGTTGTTATAAAATGAGTTTGCAAATGGCCTAATTGGATTCTGAGGTATCTCTCGCAGAATGGGTGTAAGAGGCAGATGGTATTGGGGTTTGAAGCAAAGAATAATTGTGCAACATCGAAGTATTCTATTCGAAGAGGAGGTGACAATTACATTAGATTCATTAGGCTCACCAGGCGGGAGGCGATAAAGGCTCCAGTGGAGTACGCGATCCGCTCTTGTTTTGGATGGGATCTAACAGTTAGTAGAGTTGGGAAGGTCTGACCATAATACTACGCAGCCGTAATCCAGTTTCGATCGGATTAGAGCGATGTAGAGACGTAAAGGGGACTTGCGATCAGCACCCCAGGATTTTGAGGCGAGATGAAGTAATTGGTCAAGCATGCGATGACAAGTTGTTTTCAAGAGTTTAATGTGCTGTGCATATGTTAGGTGTCATCTAGAACTAGTCCTAGAAATTCAACTTGTAAAGTTACCGACAGGGATCGGGCGAGAAACGGTATAGGTTAGGTTTCGCGGTGAGGAAGGTGGCCAGGTTCTTCGATTCCCTTTTATTTTAAAAAAAAGTACTGCTGAGGTTTTTTTGTGGGTCGAGAAATGAAAGCCATGGGAATTGCCCCATTGGGTGAAATATCTCTCAACTAACTCGTTGAAGGTTGCCGTTTCAAGGAATGGCAAGAACTGGTCACGTCGGCAATACCTATAGACGCAACGGTCATCACGTAGAGAGAAAATTGATCGGGGTCGCTGGGACCAGGAAGTCGATGTATGGGAATCCAAGAGCAAATAATAATACACTTTAGGACACTTTCGGAACACCTTCATCCACAAGTAAAAGTGGCATGAGGAAACAGAAAAGACCACCTGGATGGATATTTTGACAGAAGAAATTTAATAAAGAGAGGGAGCTGTCCTCGGAAACAGGGCGAGTGTGTCATAAGCTTTTAATTCTCCAAGTTGCTGTCATAAGCCTTTTTCAAGGTGAAAAAAGACAACCAAGAACCATCCCCACCAGTTGAAAGGGCTTCCGATGTCATGATCCGTTTTTAAACAAGAGTCAAGGTCTGGAAAAGATTTTACGGAAACCAACTGGTAGTTTGATAAAGGTTACGCGACTCTCCAGACCGGGTGGAAGGCGGTGGGCATGAAACCATTTTATCCATAAATTTACAAAGTAAATGTCAGGTCAGCGGAAATTTTGGTTTTGAATTGATCTGCCACTTTGGAATCTTTCCCTAAGGGTTTGGGGAATAGGGATTCAAAAGCTGTAGTCAAATAGATGGAAAAGAGGATTCGAATCTGCAGGTTTTCTGTTATCTCAGATCCAGCAAAACAAGCGGCTAGCTGATACAGAAGGTGAATATACTCAGCGTTTATGTGAATCATGTTCTGGGGCTAAGGTCGCGTTTTTGGCTATTCGTTAGTGCAGTTTGATACTCTGGAAGTGTGAAAAAGACGGTTATAGGTATGATCTTTCCTTTCGCTGTTGAACAGTTCAATTTTTGAAAGGTTTTTGGATAGCGAAAAAGCGGTTCGAGTAGCTAGCGCTAGCAGCACAAGCCATACTAACTATTCCTCTACAACAGTCTGCTGGAGAGAAATGTAATTGGTTATACTCAGGCCCCGTAAAAGAAGGACTGTGGGTGGGAAGAGTTGTTGGATGCGGCAGAATATTTTCTGTGGCAACTTTCACAGATCTAAAGAAGGGGAGTTGTGGAGTTACCAGTCGATATGTAAGGTTCGAAAGTATTGTTTGCGTGTTTGACGATTAATTTCGGCGAGACTTCTGCCAACTAGCTGCGTACCTTAAAGAATAATGTGTTTTGAGGGGTGCGGCGTCTTTATATTGGCCTGTAGAGTTTTTTTCATCTCTCTCGGTTATATCTTGTGCGCACTATTGGGACACAGGGGTTGCCGATCGGCGGCCTTACCTGCAGAATAAGATCGAGTGGATGTAAGCTTGTTCGTTGCGCGATGGATAACTTGCTGGACAAGAAAGTTAAGGGAGAATTCAACAGTTCAGAAAGGAAAGCGTGGGATAGCTGTAGTCTGATGAAAAGGAGCCGCATTCCTGCTCGGCCATCACGGCCAGTGGAATTGTTTTATAATTGGGCTCGGAGCAAGTTCATTTAGACTATTGTTTTTAATGGCCACCGCTGCATAAGTTCAAGGGCGGGACCAGGTTAAAGCGAAAATCGCATGAAGGGATGAGAAAAGAAAAAAAGGAATATCTATACAGAGTAGTTGTGTGTATCTAAACTTCATTATGTTGGGAATCCTCTGTTTAAGCATTCAGGGAAAGGGTGTTAGAGAATCTACAAGGTCTTGACTTTTTGGGACAAGGTGACAGAGTTCAGTCAACCATAAGGGGTGGCGAAGGTTGAAGTCTCGCTAGTATAGGCAGTTCGGGCAGGGAGCTCGCTTAAAAAAAGATAAGCTTAGTCGAGACTTAGTAAACTCACTACGTTCCCGGAGCCAAGTATGATGCGACGACTAGTAGGTCGGTGGACAGATGAGTCCCGTGCTGGCCACTGCTTAAGTCTAGCCTTGAAGAGGGGCTGGAGAATGGGGGGACGGATTTATGAATGGTATTCCTGCAACCTCCCTATCAGTGTACTTTCTTTCATAGAGGCTTAGGCGGTGAATCTTATATTTCCGACTGGTTTGAAAGAAGTCGCGGGACACATATCGAATTCCTGCAAACGCTAATGAACTTTGGTGTAATATAATGGTTTTACCTGAGCACGTTTCTCTTCTTTCGAAATAGATTTGTAGCGCCGACAAATTCCATTGAAGAAGGTGGCCATGCCTATAATACCAGATTGCTATAAATGTTTTGAGGAAGGCTTTTAAGACAATTGCTATAAATGGCTAGTGGGTGTGTTTTGAAGTGGATTCCAGATTGGAGGGAAGGCTGGATGGTGGTTCGACAAGGCGGAAGCAGCATATCCTGGTGGTAAAGAATAGTCGCACAAAGTCTATCGATGTTCTTAGACAGAGAATTAACGGGTTGTAACGACTGTTTTGGAGGGAGAGTTGTCAAGTGGTAATTTTTGGCGGAGGAGGGGGTTTTGCCATGAATGCGAATTAAGTTGAGTTCACAAGTCCATCTTATTGTGCAGACTTGGTTGGTCTTTGGAAAGGCACCAAAATGCTCGTCTTTAGGGATGGGAAGCGGTATCCAGGCATTGCCAAGTCCGAAGATTCAGAAAAACAGTGTGGAAATATGGGGATTGTTTTCCATGAAACGGGAGGGGAAAAATGTTAAGCGTGAAAAAAGTGTCATTTTTTTTGAAAGAAGGTGTTTGGAAGGTTTTGCGCGATATTGATCTCGTTGGTTAAGAAAGGCCCTATTGCTGGGAGACTTTTTAACACGCCGAGTCATCAGGTGGGTGATTTAGGGAGAGTGTACAATTTGCGGTTAAGAATGGGAATTCTGTCTGGGGTATCCTTCGGCCGCCAACAGAATTCTCAGAACGTTGGACCTTGCGGTGTTGTGCGTTGAAATCGGTTTTCCACTCACCTCCTGGAAGCGCGAGGAAAGATTAGAAAGAGAGGTGAGTAGTATTTCCGTCGCACATTCCGCACTGCCACGCAACCTTTTCGACAGAAAGGACTAGAGATATTTGCCTTTACCAACTTGGTATAAATGATTATTGTGGGATGATAAACTGATCACAGGGTGAGTTTTCCCATAGAAGGGGGGCCGGGTGTGTGGCTGCCCCGACCGGAGGTGCCACTACGCGGGGTGAGCGGCGCTCCCTACGGCCCGTCGTTTATTGCTTTTGGGCTTTCCATTCCCAGAAACCCGAAGAATAGAAGTTTAGGGGCTAAACGAAGAGTTTAGGTTCGGCGTGATGGAACGTAATATCTCGTCGGAAGACCGAGAAATT
>JABUQX010098899.1:0-5000 GCA_015478945.1 Trachelipus rathkii
TATATAATATATATATATAATATATACTTATTATAAGTAACAAACTTTAAGAACATAGAGTTTTATATGTTTTACTTCAAGAAAAACAATAATTTCAATAACTAGATACTTAACAAAACAAGCAGGAGGTCTCTACGAATCGAAATGACATCAAGATCAGCGGCCGACCCATTCCACAATAGCTTGATCAATTTATTTTTTCCTCATGGAATTCCAATCTGTTTTTTCACTTTTGAATCAGAATTGGTTTTAAAATAAGATCCCACACTAGAATTTTTTATTTCAATTTTTTAAATTTTCTTTTCTAATTCGTCTGTAAAGTGGTATATGATTTCGTCTTAAATGCCTTCTTAAATTTGAAAGGCTTTTATTGATTTTAGAAAAACACAAACGGCATTTTCTTTTATATCTGATTTCCCAGTTTTCTCATAGCAGTCGAAAAAAGTTTTCAATTTGTAATGTCTGGCTGCAAAGAAGAATTTTGTGATGTTTCCTGAACAGACGTCCCACTCCATGGGTTGAAGGTATTTCCATAGTGGATGGTACTTCGTCCAAGTCTGAGGCACTTGAAGACGTTATTTTATTTCCTTACCTTTATGTTTTGATTATTTTGATAGGCTATATTTTTAATCAACGTTAGTTTTTTTTTTTTCTTAAAAAGTTAAAATAAATATCACATAATACTATATATATATATAGTATATTATTATATTATTATATATATATATATCGTATATATATATATATTATATACTATATATTATATATATATATATATATATATATATTATATATATAATATTATATATATAATATACTACGAATTTTTAAAAAAATTGAATCTGAAAGGCCCAGCACCGCGCACCGCACCGCACCAAAAGCTTCGCACCGCCGCACGGCGCAAACGAACGCAAAAGCTTCGCACGCGCACCGCACCGCACAAGTAACTAAAAAAATTCTCACCAGCACCGCGCACCGCACCGCAAACCGACATTTACAGCTCGCACCGCGCACCGCACGCAACCGCAACCGCACCGCAACCGGTGCGTTGGCCAAAGTTGTAACTATATATAATATAAATATATATATATAACTATATATATATATATATATATATATATAATATATATTATATAATATATATATATTATATATATATATATTATATTATATTATATATATAATATATATATAATATTATATTATAATATATGATACTATATATATATATATATATATATAATATATATATATAATATATATATATATATATTATATATACTATATATAGTATATATATGTATATATATTATTCTTATCTCAACCCCCGAAAAAATTTTTTCCGGCTATGACCTATATATATATATATATATATACTTATATATCATATATATATATATATTATAATATATATATATATATATATATTATATACTATATATATATATATATACTATAGCTATTATATATATAAATATATATATATACTATATAATATATATATAATATATATAATATATTATATATAATACTATATATATAATATATATATATTAGTAATTTTACCAAGTGATTTCTTATTTCGAGATGCTGTTTATAATTTTCTTTTATTCTTTATTTTTCTTATATTCTCATGAAGTTTTCGATGAAAGAATTTTTATTTTTTTTTTATTTTTTATTTTTAAAGAATAACAACAACAAAGATCTTTTTTTTTCACTTTGCATAATTGTTCATTTTCAATATTTTCATTTTCAAATCTAATTTACGTATTTTTGCATGAAAGAAACGTATTACCTCAAGGTGGTCTAAAGCTAATAAATAAAAATAATTAAATATTTTTAAAAGGTAGTTTTATATTACATACGGAATAGTTTTCGTAGTTAATATATAATAATAATAATAATAATAATAATAGATAAAATAATAATAATAATAATAATGTAATAATAATAATAATATATAATAATTGATCATAATAATCAATAATAATAATAATTTGTTCGTATCATCTCGTGCTCCGGCATTTTTTCCGTCAACGTGAATGTCGAGCCTGGGAGAACTGCTTTTGCTTGTCATTAATTAGCCTTACTGTCAAAGAAATTATTTTGATTGATTCCTTTAAAATTAGCCAATTTCTTAGTTATTTATATATATACCATATATATATAATATATATATATATATTATATATATATATATATATATATATATATATAATAATATAGTATAATATATATATTAGTATAATTATATTATTTATATAACATATATTATATATATAATACTATATTATATTAGTATTATACTATATATATACGACATAATAGGACTCAAAGTCTCCGACATTTTAAGATTCTCGACCCATTTCCTCAAAGGGAATTATTTTTTTCTTGAAAAGCATAAAAACAATTAATTTTAATAGCATTAAAATATATCATTTTTCTCCGTAGTAAATTTTCAAATTTGAAAACTGGTTTGAAACTTTGAACAATCTTTTTAAATCTTCTCTATTTCTCGCTTAGGTATGGTCCTCTTGGCGAGTAGCTCCTGAAGCAATATCAGCTTTCCTTCTTCGTCAGCTTGGTCTCTTGTGATCCTTTCCTAATTTTCCTCTTTTCAACTCCATAAATTTTTATATTATATATATATATATATATATATATATATATATAACGTATACTATATATAATATATATAATATAATATATATATACCTCGACTACTATCATAGTATATATATATACAGTGTCCGAATCCTTATTGCCTGCTTAGCATGTGGTGCATGCTTAAGGGAAAAATAATAATAGCAAATTTTGATTACATCAGTAATACTACGTGATTTGAGAAATACAAGATGTCGAGTAATTAGCTTATGGCTAACTCTTAGCAGTATAATTCAATCTATGTAATCTTGATTCTCCGAGCAGCCCCGTGAATAGACAATTTCGGCCTAGTCCCAATACGATGCTATGGTAAACTCTAGCGCCTCCTTTCTGAAAGTTTAAATGGTAAACAGATCGCGCCGAGCCATTGAAATTAATCAGGGAGAAATTACTATGAAAGTTTCGCGGGAAACTTAATGGCAGGCAAAGCGCATTTTTCGGAATCTTAATTAATTTTCATTGATTTCTCGTTGTTTCTTTAATTTAAAGAAAAAAAATGAAGAAGACGAATGTGCATCTTTGACGGATCCAAATTGGCTAGTTCAATGGCACATGATTATCAGGAATTTAGAGCAATAAATAATTTATATACAGTAATTAAAGTGTCGAAATTTACATAAAATGCTGATAAATACACCCAAAAATAATGCGAATATGTTATTAAATTTTAGAACTATAAAGAAAAAAAAAAGGAGCAATATGCTAGTCGTTTGACTCTGTGCGCATTCTACCGTACTTTCTATAAAGCTCTGGCTCGCTGTTCACGATAAAATCTAGATGTTTATTTTTAAAGAAGAAAAGAGGGCAGATTTTATCTTCCAACACAATATCAGATTATATTATAATCATATTACTAGCTATATAATTATATATAGCTATATACATATATATACTACTCCATATATATTAATTATATATACTATACTATATAATATACTATATAATATATATATATATCTATACTATATATATATATATACTATCATATATAGCATATCTATATAATTATATATATATGAGTATATATATATAGTATATTATTATATATATATATATATAATATATACTATATATATATATAATATACTATATATAACATATTTATAATATGATATGACTATATATATAATTATATCTAAGTATATATATATATATACATATATATATTTATATATTATATATAGTTATATATATATACTGTATATATATATATATATTGGTGCTATTGGGGTTAGGGTATATATACTTATTACTGAAAGGGGAATATGTATAAACACTGCGACATTTTCGTCAGAATTCCGCTCAAATATCATATATATATATATATATCCTACTATATATATATATATATATAGTATTATATATAGCTATATATATATAGTAGTACTATATATATATAATATGATACCTATACTTAACTATATTAGTAACTATATTATTATTAGTATATATGCGAATATTATACTTATATTATAAAATAAAAACAATGTATATATTTATTAAGTAAAACTACATAGATACTATATATATATATTCATATATACTAATATATATACTACATTATATATATATAGCTAGTATTATAATTATTATATAGTATATATAATATATATATACGTATATATATATATTACTACACTTAATTAACTTTTAATAACTGCAGTAAGTTTTTAGGGAGCAAAAAAATTTTTCAATTGCTACAAACAAAAAATTTATAAAGTATATGTGAAGAATGATCTGAGAGATATTTCAATAAAAAAAAAAAAAAAAAAAAAAAAAAAAAAAAAAAAAAAAAAAAAAAAAAAAAAAAAAATAAAAAATGTTATTATGAAATTAAGGAGTATCTGTAGTTACCATATTTTTGCCCCTCATTTATTAAAAAGTTTAATATTATTTATAAGATTTTTTTTGTAAAACAATAAAACTTTCTCCTGAAATAAATAAATAAATAAATTAATTAAATTATCAACTGGGGTACTGGTAATTTAGGAATCTGTTTTCGCCGCTGCCGCTCATTGTTCAATTAAATGGTCTATTGTATTTTTGAAGGAAACCAAAACAGTGTTATTGAAAATTACAAGCAAGAATTTAATTTAATGCTTCACTGAATCTTTCCCTGAGAAGTAGTAAGTAAGTAAGTAGTGGTAGTAGTAGTAGCGTAGTAAGTAGTAGTAAGTAGTGTAGTAGTGTAGTAACAACTAGATGGCTGTGCAGTAATAGTCTGGTGTAGCAGTAATAGTGGTAGTAGTTTTGGTGGACACTATGAAATAATCAATAATGAATAATAATATAATAATATAATAATAATAATAATAATAATAAATAATAATAAATAA
>JABUQX010098899.1:10000-23142 GCA_015478945.1 Trachelipus rathkii
TGCTGCTGGAATCAAAGGAAGTGAAAATGTAGACTAATTTCAAAATATTAATACTTCTATTTCTATTTCAGACAGACTAATGCCAATAAATTTTTTTTTTTTTATTCTCAGAAAACTTTAATTTTTATTTACAAAAAATAATTATGAAATTAATAGGTTTTTTCCTTCATTTATTCTTGCTATGAATGTGTTGTAAATCGGATATGAAATGCATATATCAGGCTGACGTGAAGGTACCCTGATGCGGATATAGATTTCAGTAAAGTATTTTTATCTGTAGATTAGTATTTCTATTTAAAAAAAATTAAATAAACGTATAAGAAAAACATGAATCATTTTGTAAAAAATTTTATAAGTATTCAATAAAATATTTTGAAAATAATTTCCTTTAAATATACTTAAAATGTTTGTTTTAGGGTTGGTCAACTCACTGGTTGCGGTGCGCTTCCAGTGCCGCGCTGCGGTCCGGTGTGGTAAATTCCAGTGGCAGTCCAACCCTAGTATGGTGTATTTATAACGATTTAAATTATTTATTTTAATTTGTACAAGCTTGTCATCCGAGAATTTTAATATAAGAAAATATTGTGATGAAAATGTAAGTACCCCACAATGTAAATACCCCACAAAACATTATTTACGTGAGCGAGAGTGTGTTGAAAGTTGAAACACTTTTTCCCTTTTACTAACATTAATGGAACCGTTCTTTCTTGCTTTTTCTTCAGTTGTATTTTTTTTTTCTTGCATTTTTTCAGTTTTTTTCTTGTTTTTTTTTTCAGTTGTCATTCTGTTGATTTTCCTCCCATTAACTTCATTTTTCATGTTTTTTTTTCCCCTTTCTCCGTTTGAAAGGTACAATTTATTTCAATACCATTTTCAGGAGATATATAGTGATTTTTGGACTATTTTGGTACTCTTTTAGACTATTTTTGTACTCTTTTTCTGTTCTTATTTAGCTACATTTTACCATTATTGTATAGTGTTTTAAAAAATATAATTTTTTATTATTTTCCTTTGGTTTTAAAATGTTTTTTAAAAGTACAAGTGTTTAATTTATTAATTGAAGTACATTTTAACAATTTAATTAATTTTGGTACATTTTAACTTAATATAAGTACATTTTAAGAATTTAGTTCAAGTACTTTTTAACTTAATTTATTAATTTAAATTTATTTTGAGTTTTTAACTTAATTTAATTAATTTACGTACCTTTTAACTTATTTTAATTTAAGTACCTTTTAACTTAATTTACTTAATTTATGTACATTTTATCAATTTAATTAATTTAAGTACATTTTAAAAATTAATTATTTAAGTACATTTTAACTTAATTTTACTTAATTTAAGTACATTTTAACTTAATTTAAATTAATTTAAGTGCATTTTAACTTAATTTAATTAATATAAATACATTTTAACTTATGTTACTAATTTTTGTACGTATTTAACAACTTTGTCTGCTTTAATCCTAATAAGCACTTTTGTTCTGGCTTAATATACTTTTTCAATTATATTAATGTACTATATTATATGCATGTATTATATATTATATTAATGTACTATATTATATGTATATATTGCATCTTATTCATATACTATATATTACTAATAAATTTTTATCGTTGACGATAAATTTTGTAAAAAAAAGAAAATTCAAATGAATAATAATGTCTAGAAATTGTTATTTTTCTTCTATAATTTTCTTCAGGAAACAAATAAATATAAATTATATTTATTACCAAAAAAGTACATAAATATGTTTAGAATATTCCTTTATTTTTGAATTTATTTTAATTTAACATCTTTTTCGTGAAAACTAAAATGAAATATGCAATAAAATTAGGGTCAGATCTACCATGCATTTTGAAACGAAACTAATATGAAAATAAGCACGAAAGTCTACAGGGCTGCTTAAAATAAAGATTGCGATACCATAGGATCTAATATACCATGCAGCTAATCAGGTCTGCCATGCAGAAAAAAATACAATTAAAGTATGCTCACTACTACTATTAAATTTTATCCGAGATTTCCAAACGTAAGATGCGTGAAAAATTTAAAAAAATAAATTATTATAATAATTATTATTATAATAATTATAATGTTATTATTATTGTTAGTATTATTATTTTAATAAAAATTTTTATTATTTTTTTATATAATCTTTATAATCATTATAACTATTGTAATTACTTTTATTATTAGAATTAATATTATTTTTAATAAAATTATTATTTTAATTATTATTAAAATTATTATAAAAATTATTATTAAAAATGATGTTTATAATTATTATTATTATTATTATTATTTTAATTGTTATTAAAATTAATATAAAAATTATTATTAATTTTATTAATATTCTCATTATTATTATAATTACTATTAAAATTGGTTTTCATACTTGTTATTATTATTATTAATTATTATTGTTATACGTGGTTTATTATTATTATTATTATTATTATTATTATTATTATTATTAATATTATTATTAATATAAAAAAAATCAAAATTATTATTCTATTATTATAATTATTATTAAAATGATTTTCAAAAATTATTTATTATTATTTTTATTATAATTATTGTAATTATTCTATTATTATAATTATATTATATATATATAATATATATTATATATATAATATATATATATATATATTATTATATATATATATATATATATATATATATATATATATATATATATAATATATATCTATTTCATTCTAAGACATGGTATGTTGTTTTAGCTATACTATGTATAGGTGTCTATTTTGTTTTACTTATAATTATTGTTAAAATAATTTTTATAATTATTTCAATTAATATTTTTATAATTGTATATATAATTATTTTTTTTATTATTATAATTATTAAAATGAATTTTATAATTTATCTTCATATTATATTATATATATTTAATATAAAAAATAGTTTTAGTAGTGATAGGATAAATTATATTTATAATATATTATTTTTATTATAAATTATTTATTGAAAGATTTATTTACAAATTAATAGTATATTAATTATTATCATTATTAATATTATAATTATTTTAATTAATATTTTTATAATTATATATTTAATTATTTTTTTTGTATTACAATTATTAAAAAATGAATTTTATCATTAATATTATTATTAATATTATTATTATTATTATTATTATAATTATTTCAATTAGTATTGTTATAATTATATATATAATTATTATTATTATTATTATTATAAAAAAATCAAAAGTATCATTCTATTACTAAAATTATACATATATATAATTATTATTATTAATATAATTATTATTAAAATAATTTTTATACTTATTGTTATTATTATTATAATTATTATAATTATACTTTATTATAATTATTATTTTTACAATCATTATTATTATAATTATACTTTATTATAATTATTATTTTTATTATTCATGTTTTCTCTAACGTGGGTTAGGTCTAAGCAGCGCGTGCTCAAGCTATTATTATTTCATGCAAAAAAAAAAAAAAACAAATTAAGAATAAGAATGGCTTACCAAAAATTAAAACGGTATCTAAAAGGGGTACGAAACACGAAAACTGTTTTTAAGCACTTTCACAAAAAAAAAAAAAAATCATGGTAGGTTCTTAAAATTATTTCACTGCATTTAATCACTCTCTCTTTAAAAAAAATTAATTCCGTTTTTTCAAAGCAAACCTCGCATAAAAATCTTCCGATAACGACTCCTCGAAAAATGCGTGGAATCGAGATGGCTTTGAAGGTTGAACGAAATCTTGAGGGAACAGTAACAGCAGTTATTTTTTTTAAAGTATTGTATTTGGTAAAAAAAACTTTTGGGTTAGCGTCATTAAAATAAGAAAAAAAATTAAGAATATTAAAACGCAACCGATTCTAAATTTATGTACTTGTTAAAGATGCTAAAAAAATTTTTTTTTTTGAATCAAAGTGGAACCGAAATTTTCAGAAATTTTTTGTTAAAGCGTTTTCCCAGCAAACTGAAAAAAAGATGCCTTTAATTTTTTTTTCAATTCATATTTTCTTTTTTATTTTGAAATAAATTTTTTTTTGAATAAGTTCGATATTTTAGATTTTTAATTAAGAGAAGGTAGAAGAAAAAACTATTGGAATTAATTGCTATACTATTTCCGATATACACGTGTTTTTTTTTTTTTGGGGGGGGGGGGTAAAAGTAACGGCAAATTAAAAAGTTTTATTAATACTTTCTGGGAAATATAAATCTAAATAATATAGATTATTATAGATTTAAGAATATTTTCTGGAAATTATAATTAAAATATATTTTATTTTTAGTTATACCAAATTGTTTACCAGTCGAAATAGGACCCCGGCTCGGAGAAAAAAAGAAAAGAAAAGGGCTTGGAAAATGTTCTTTAAATAGGTGTAACGGTTTCCGAAATTTGGATAACAGATAGAGTTGCTTTAATGTGTGAAATGGATGTGAGGGTTGAGATTTGGAAATGTATTTTCAAAGATTATGCTATGATAAGTTTCTTTTTTGGATGATTATGTTGTTAGTATTTAAGTTATAAAATAAGTGAAAAATATTAAGCTTAATTATGTTGTTGGTATTTAAGATATAATCGAAAAATTAAATTTGAATTTCATAAATGTTGTTATATTTAAATGTGAATAAATAATGAAAATATTAAATTGATTTATGTTCGTTAATATGAAAGATGTAATTAAACTAGTTCATAAAGTTTTTATTAACCCTGCTCAGCGAAGCCCTCTTAAAAATCAGCATAGTGGTAGACGTGGTCAATTTTTCCACGGCTTTACTTAACGCTTATTTCTAAACATTTATTTCTGATAAATAAGTTATTGTTTGATTATATTTGATGCATACATCTTCAAGGGATGACTGAGACAAACTTTTCAAGCAACCAAAAAATTTTTTTTAAAACACTTTTAATAAAAACACAATGTTACTTTTTTAAAAGAAACGCCCACAAACCATATTTTTGAAAATATATAATAAATAAACATAAAGATTTTTAATTAATTTTTATGCAGAATAAAAACAAAAACATGTGAGAATCATCGATATTTCATCCACAAATAGCAGAAAAGATCTTATAAGTGGACAAGTGTATTTGGAGCTCCTAATTTTTTTTTTAGTGACAACGGTTTCGAATTTCATATGCGCAAAATATGTGCATTTAAGGATGATATATATATATATATATATTTATATATATATATATATATATATATATATATAATATATATATATATATATATATATATTATATATTATATTAATATGAATAATATATATATATTATAATATATATAGATATTATAAATATATATCTCTCACACACAATGTCGTGAATCTGAGGTGAACCAATTATCACTTGTCACATTCTTTCTGAATTGGTGTATAGAGAAATAAGTTTCTTCAGTTCTTCCTCGGTGGATACAATAATAATCGGGGAGAACATGGTGGGAAGTTGAATGCGATGGTGAGTATTGTGCACTTGTAGAGGTTAGCAAACACTAAGTGTTGATGAGTAGAATAGACAAGGTTGTGTTTGCATTGTCATAGTTGACACACTTGGAAATTGAAGGAGCGGGGACACAAGGTGAAGTTACAGATGGATCAGTTTTCAAATTTTCAGATTTAGGTGTTTCTGAATAAATTCTGATAAGGCAGTCGACACATTTTCATTTGAAGGGGTTGCAGGATCAACTATGAAGTGACGAGGTACTTGCACAATCATCATCGTCATCAATCTCAACCATATTTCTAATTTTTCTTGGAGTAAGAACTAACTCTCTTTTCTTTTTGTTCATATTCAATTTCCAAAACATTCCTCTAATTTTACTAACAAATCCATCACTCTCTTACAGAGTCATATTCCACGTAATCCTCACTTTCACAGTCTGAGGATTCAAAAAGAGATTCCCTTCCAAATAGAATTAGACATATATATAATTATATAATATATTATATATTATATATATATATTAATATTATATTATATATATATATATATTATATAATATATATATATATATATATATATATATATTATAATATATATATATATAATATATATATACTGTAATATATATATATATATATATAATATATATTTATTATATATATATAATATATATATATATATATATATATAGTATATATATATATATATATATATTATATATAGATAAATTTATATCTATATTTATTATATTGCGTTGGTTTTTGTTTATATATATATATTATAGATATCATATATATATATATATATATTATATATATATAGTTGGGTTTGAGAACTGGGGAAATTTTTTGGGGTACCGCCACAGCATTAGAGTATGCAAGCACTAAGATTTTAGTGTCACCACGTACGCACGTCAAAAAATTATTTTTGTCACGCTGCACCACACTAGAATAAGCACACCACGCCCGCACATAAAAAAAATTATTTTTGTCACCGCACCGCCCGCACCTCTATGTTTTTTTCGATGCGCATTGGGGCGTTTCGCAATGCACCGCACATCACCTCTATATTTTAAAATCGCACGCCACGGGGCAATGAAATTATGTAATGCACCGCACCGCCACAATAAAAAGCGCACCACGCACCGCACCGCACCCGGTGCGTCCGCCAACCTATAAACTGCACTAAACTAAACAGACATAAAGGGTATCCGTCGGTAATATATACTACAGAGAAAAACATAAACGGTAGACGTTGGTAAATTCTACCACAAACTTCCCCCCACGGAGCCCACAGTGCAGCTAAGGTGGATTCTATGTGACAGCAATATCTATTACCCCCTAACCCCCCAATTCTCCAATTTCACCCCCCATATCTCATGACGTAATGATTTTAGAAGGAAAAAACAAAAAAATTGCTCTAGGCGTTGGTAATTTTTACCCTCGGCTACCTGAGCAGGGTTAATGTTTCTTTGTCTTTTAAAAATTTTCTTGATTTTTTTTTTTTTTTTTTTACATCGTTAGATATGTTGAAGTTTTTAAAGCGTTTTTTCTTTAATATAAGATCTATACTTACTCCATACGGTATATATAATGCTAATAAAAAGGAAAGAAAATTTTTAAGTTGGTGGGGGAGGTCGAGGAGGTGGATGACCTCTACCTGCAGGAAAAGTTTGTTTAGGAGGTAAAAGGTATTATTCTCTTTGTCCTCTCATAATAGTAGCAGGTTGTTGTCTGTTTCGTAATTGTATTGGGTGTGGGATGTCAGGGTTTCTGAATGTTAAGGAAGGTCTGTAGGATGGATCATTTACTCTGGTGTCTGGAGGGGTAGGGGGAGATATTTCTGCTAAAATAGGGGGTTGTGGTTGGACTGTTTCTTGAGAAGAAGCTCTAGGGGGTAAGGTTGGAGGTTCGTCTAAGGAAAATCTAGGAAGGAGGGGTGGTGGTGGTGATGTAAATCTTTGTAAAGGTTGTAATTTTGGAGGGGAAGGTAAGATTTGGAAATCTTTCATAGGTGATCTTATATGTGCATGGGAGGCTGCTTCATGGGAAGTGGGTTCTTCCGGTGGTATGTGGTGTCTTTGTAGCAAAGGTCTGTATGGTGTTGGAGAAATTTGTTCTGGTGATGTAGTTTCTTCATGTGGGAATAACTGTCTTTGTTGTAAATTTTGTTGGTGTAGGGAAGGAATGTGTAAAGGAGTTGTTGGTGTAGTTGGTGGTTGACTTTGTGGTCGTTGTTGGGTTTTTGTAGAGAATATTGTGTTTGGTGGAGCATATATGGTATGTGGTATGTTTCGTATGGGTTGTTGGGGAATTGTAATTTGTTGAATTTGTTTTGGAGGAGGTGTTGTTTTTGTATGTAGGTAGCCGTGGGGTTGATGTGGGAAAGGGGTTGGAAATTATTTGTAACTTTAGAAATTTTTACGTTATCCCTGTGGACAATAAAAGATTTTGAGGAATTTAGACATTGGAGTAACAGTTTGTTATAAGGAACAAACTGTAGGATTCTATAAGGACCTGTCCATTTTTGGGCAAGCTTTATGGATTGTTTTGGCTTTAGGACGTTCAAGATGTGAACTAAGTCGCCTATTTTCATTTGGATAGTACAAGATTTTGGTAGTTGTTTCAGGATTTGTTTTTCAGGTTTCTGCTTGTAAATGTTCACGAGCTTGGTCTACGGTAATTAAGTGGGCTCGCTCGCCATTTTCATCAACATAATCATTGGGATAGTTACTACGGGGTGGTTGTGTAGAAGTAAAAGGGGAGAATAGTTTGGAAGATGCAAAGGAAGGCGTTTTTATTGGTAAAGTGTAAAGGAGGAAGTGGGGGAAGTACCGGATGGGCGGGAATGGTAGGTTGAATTTATGGCAGTTTGTGTGAAATGGAATGTTATTCGACCCCAGTCATTATGATTGGTGTTGACATAGTGTCCGATAGATAATGCTATACGTTATGATTTTCTTTTCAAACAATGCAATTACTCTCCTGGAGTGGTCGCACAACTATGCTTATACTGACTTTATTCGCCATTGTCGGGCACATTCTCTTTAAAGTTGGGAGGTTTAGTTCCGGTGCCCGATCGGAAATAATTACCTCTGGAGTAGAATGGCGACAGATTACCCTCTCTAGGATAGCCTGTGCAATGTCTTTGGTAGTATGTTGTTTTAGGGGGACAGTTCAACGTATGCTAGTAAGGAGAGTCTTTCATGCAAAAGGATATAATTTGCATTGTTGTAATTTTGCCCGTTGTGGTAAATGGTCCTAACATGTCTAGGTGGAACTCTGGAGAAGAGGTTAATCGAGGGAGGGGGCTATGCATTATTTATGAGGGGTCGTTGTTCTTGGAAGTATTACCTTTAGTGTTTTTGGCAGGAAGGACAAATGTAGTACAATAATCATTTGTACGCAGCAATGTGCAAGAAAAATGAGAGATGGTTTCTGGTGATTTTGTTTCTTCTTGTGTAAGTGAAATTATTTTCCTTTATACGCTTTGTCTGTGAATTGTCGGAAAATACAGTTGTGTTGGTGGTTTTACGAATCATGTTATTGTGTGGTTGATGGTATGGTAGAGGTTTCCATGGTGTGTTTTGGGGGGTGTTTTTTTGTGGTGTAAGGTCTCCTTGAAAGTATGAATCTTTCTTGACTTGTTCATTTACATATTTTTTTTAGTCAAAGGGATAGTTCCAGTAAGGAGTACGGTATTTTGTGCAAAAGAATAAGAACAAGGAGGATGAGGATTTCTACTTAAATAGTCAGGAATAATATTTAGTTTGCCTTGTTTGTAAATAATTGTTGGATTAAAATGCGCTATGAATAAGTTCCATCTTTCTAAACGTCCTGTAAGTTGTCTATGACGTATGAGGTGAATCAACGGTTGGTTATCCGTGATAATTGTAAGCGGATAACCAAATACCGTATTTTTGAACTTTTGCAAAGCAAAGACTATGGCCAATGCTTCTTGTTCGATAGTTTTGTAGTAAGCTTCGGATTTGTTTAGTGCTATGGAGATGAAGGATAATGGCTTTTCTTTGCCATTCTCGTCTAATTGGTATAAGACAGCACCGAGCCCTAGGTTAGAGACATCGGTATTGATATAAAATTCCTTGGAGTAATCAGGGAATCTTAATTGGGGTTGGAGTAAGAACTTATCTTTTAGGACAAGAAAAGCTCTTTGTTGCTCCGGTCCCCAGAAAAATGTCGCATTCTTTTGTAGCAATTTTGTTATAGGTTTAGCAAGGACGGAGTAGGAGTCTATCAAGTGATTAAAGTAGTTCAGGAAACCAAGTAAAGATCTGGTTTCTGCTACGTTAGTAGGAGGTTTGAATGTAGTAAGAGTCTGGAGTTTTATGGGGTCAGAGGAGATTCCGTCTTGGGAAATTTTAAAACCCACAAAAAGGAGGCTGTTTCGGAGAAACTTACATTTAGCAAGTTTGATCTTCATCTTATTCTTTCTAAAAGATTGGAAAACCTTTTCTAAGCTACCGAAATGTTCTTTTAATGTTTCCCCAGTATTAAGACATCGTCCAAAAAGACTCTTCACGCGTCACCTAGGAGGTGAGACAACACCATTCCATTGTCCTTGCGAACACCGGGGGTGCATTGGACAAACCAAATTGAGTCTTGTAGGTGCATACTGAACTCGCGGAGTGCGGAAGGCTAGTAGCGGTTTGTGGGTCTCTTCCTCGATTTCCAGACAATAGTAAGTCCGGGGGTCGGAGAAGAATCGAGACTGTGAATAAATTTTGATTTTCCCTGCGTAGAGAAGATGTTCAGCAATAACATAGGCAGGGGGAAGCGTCTAACACCGTTATGTACGTTAATGTGCCTGTAATCGGCCACAATTCTTGGAGTTGAGGAGTTTTTTTTTGGAATGACGAGCAGAGGGCTCGAATGGGGAATAACTAATTGACGGATGTAATCTTTCTTTGTTGGGGCGGACTTGGACCCAATCGTCACTATCTGGGTCAAGTATTTTGTGTGGGGGGGGGTGGTACAGTGGTCGTACGGCAGTTACCTTTGGAGGCATTTTCTTTAAGTTGTATAATATTTTAGAAAAAAAATTTAGTTAAAAGGACAAATGGGCACTTCATATCTCTAAGGCTATTACATCTCTGTAGGTCATCAACAGATCAATTAAGTTTTCTAACTGATTCTGGATCTTGTAATGTGGTACAGCAATCTTCATTATTTTTGAAAGATTCCTGGACGAGTTTTTTGAAAGTATTTCTAAGTTGAGTTGGAGTTAAGCCTTTGGAAGAAGTTGCCAAATTTACATTGGACGTTTGGAGGGGTTCGTCAAGAACTATGATAGGATTAACCCTTGTTAGGACGGTGTTTTGAGGAAGGAATTGGGAAGAAGCGCTCATATTTATTATGTCCAGGAGAACTTGGCCGTCGGAGGCCGAACTCAGTACACTACCAGCAAAAAGAAAGTTGCTGATATAGGTGTTCTCTGTGGACAGAATAAAATTGTCAGGAGGAGAAGTATGAGCGGGGGAAGAAGCTTTAACAGAAAGAGTGTATTTAGAATAAGGAGCTATTTCTGTGTCTTCTAAAGTAGATAAATCATAGGAAACGTCAGTATCAATTAAAAGATTGTTAGGAGTAGAAATGTCGTCTCTGTTTAGCATGTATGCTGGGGGACTTCTTTTTGGTAGGGTATTGGTGGGTAAGTGGTATGGGGATAGTAAGGTTATTTGTTGTTACTTCAATTGTATTTTGTTTCGTTTGTAAATTTATTCTTGGATTATTTAGGAAATTGGTACCTAGTAAGAAAGGTGTACTAAAACCACAAAGATTGTCACATATGACAATGAAGTTAACTGGTATGTTTTCCCCGTGTAAAGTTAAGTCAAAAATTATTGTACCCATTTGGTAAAATTCTGAACCTGTGATAGAACGTAGTGTAATTTCTGTGGGTTTTAATGGTATATCTATGTTAAATGTCTCTTCCATTTCGCAAATGAAAGAGTACCTACAGAGGCTACTGTTACTACCGCTATCTAAAATAAGTTCTCTGTCTTCTAATATGTAGTTTTTGTAATTTATGTTCGCTTTTAAAATGTACGCGGGTCCTATTAGCGGATTAGCTTTGTGGGCATTATTTAATAGGATTTGGCTATCATTAGTAAAAGCGGAAGATAGAGTAATATCTTGAGATGGAATTAGTAGAGGTTGAGAACTTTGATAGGAAGGACTAGTAATAGTAGTAGTAGCAGTAGTAGTAGAAGTAGTAGGAGGAGGAGGAGGAGGAGGAGTAAGGAGGAATGGTATCTTCATGGACAGAGTTTAAGTTCGTTACCGGAGTTGGGGGCATGTTATAAAGTGGGAGAAATTTTATCATCGTTCGTTACAATCGCGGATGCCTGGTTTTTTGCATTCCAAGATCGAAGGAGTGCGGCATTTGACACTTGGGTTTAGCGCGGATGTTGTTTAGTAATTAATAATGCATGTCATTTGGTTTAATTTCTTTCAATGCATTGTAGAGCGAGGTAGTTAAAGGAATCCATAGGATTAGAAAAATTCATGCTGTCTTTCACCGAAGTAGAGGGTGTAGTAGAGCAGTATAAGAGGATAACGAAAAAGTTAAGTAGATTCTTGCAGTAAAGCATAGAATCGGAAATTTATTGTTATCCTGCACCGGGTGCTATAGGTTCCTTAGGTTATATTTTTATTAATCAGGATCAAAAAAGGTTAATAGGTCAACAGGTAGGCGTAGGATTGTTTAGGATTGGTTGTATAACTACTAATGTTAAGTATAGGTTGGGGGTTAGGCATAGTACTTTCAAAATGGTTAGGCATAGTATTTTCAAAATGGTTAGGCATAGTACTTTGGTAATAGGTTAGCATAGGTATATAGCATTTTGAGAATCGTTAGGCGTAGCTATAGTGCATTTTGAAGCTGTTAGGCGTAGGTAAAGGCATTTTGGAGAAAAGCTGTTAAGGCGTAGGTAAAGCATTTTGGAAGCTGTTAGGCGTAGGTAAAGTATTTTGAAGATTGTTAGGCCTAGTTATAGTATTTTGGAAATTGTTAGGCGTTGGTAAAGCATTTTGGAAGCTGTTAGGCATAGGTGCAGTAGTAAGCATAGAGTTAGGCATAGTGTAAGGAGTAGGTATGGTAGCGAACATAGCGTTAGGCATAGTGGTAGGAGTAGGTATAGTAGTGAACATAGCGTTAGGTATAGTGGTAGGAGTAGCTATAGTAGTAAACATAGCGTTAGGACTAGTGGTAGGAGTAGTTATAGTGGTAAGCATAGTGTTAGGACTAGTGGTAGGAGTAGGGAGAATGTTAGGTATAAGATTAGGCATATTGGTAGGAGTGATGGTAGGATTGTTAAGGTATAGGGCTAGGAGTAGGTAGGCTGTTGGTAAGGATTTAGGAGAGGTAGGAATGTTAGGTATAGGATTAGGCATATTGGTAGGAGTAGGTAGGATGTTAGGTATAGGGTTAGGAGTTGGTAGGATGTTAGGTATAGGATTAGGCAAATTGGTAGGAGTAGGTAGAGTGTTAGGCATAGGTTGCGGAGGTAAGGTAAGCATAGTAGGAATACTATATACTGAATGTTGAAGAGGAGATGGTGTAGGAAAAACATTATTTTAAAATAACATGTGTTTTTTTGTAAAATGATCAAGAACAAGGTGGTTAAGGATTAGTATTATACCCTCTGTT
>JABUQX010098900.1:7500-30000 GCA_015478945.1 Trachelipus rathkii
GTCATATATATACGTTAATTTAGCATATATAATAATATATATAGAAGAGTTATCCCTACCTATCATTACTATAATATAATATAACATATACTAAACTATATATATATATATACGTATATTACTAGTATAATATATATAACTATACAGAATATAAATTAGTATATATATATTAATATAATAATAATAATATGAATTGTGCCAACTAATATATTAAAATATAATACTACCTGTAGACAGCATTATCATTTATTACTCATTGAGTATTTACTATTTATATAATACACGCATAATATATATATATATATTAAATATATTATATATTATTATATACCTTATATAATATATATATATTATATATATAATTAATATATATAATAGATATATATATATTTATAATAATTATATAATATATATTTATTATATTAATATAAATATAGTATAATTATTATATATAATTATATTATTATATAATATATATATATAATATTATACTATATTATTTATATTAAATAAATTAATCATATATTATATATACATATATATAAAAACTAATAATAATATATATAATTAATATAATATACTGTATATATATATTTATATAATGTAAGGAAAATATATATACATATATATATACTATATATATATATTAGATATATATATATATATATATAAAATATATATATTATATATATATATATATATATATTATATAATATATATATATATATATAAATATATATATATAATTAATAATATATACTAACTATATATATATATATATATATATATAGTATAGTATATATATATCATATATATATATATATATATATATAATTATATATATATATATATATATATATAATATATTACACACTTATATAGTAATATATATATTATTGTGTACAAATATAGAATGTAGCTGTTTTTGTAATTAAATAAAGTTTTATTTTACTTTTGCCTCTCAAAAACCTTCAAAGAAGAGTATAAGCTGCGACATCACTATAGGCAATTTCGATTCGTATCCAAACAAAAAACTGAATTAATCACAAGATTCATACCTATACTATATTACTTATATATAACTATATTAATATTATAGTACAGTATACTATTATAATTCACTATATATACTATTATACATATAAAATATATATATATATATATATCATATACTATAATACTACTATATATATATATATTATTACATTATATATATTATAGTTTATATATACATATATATATATATATATATATACTATATATTATATATATATATATATAGTCTATACTATACTATTATATATATACTTATATATATATATATATATATAATACTAAGTATAATATATATATATATATATATATTATATGCGAGGAACATGATCTTGCGTTCTGTGTGGCGAAATTCTGAAGAGAGTTGAGGAAGAATTGCGTTAGAGAAGATTTGGCAGGGTATGTTAAAAGGCGATGGGGTCTTGAAAGTAAACAGTAGATAAGAGTAAAGGTGTATGGTTGGAGTGAAGCACAGTCCTCAGGTGAAGTATGTTAATGGTGAGCAGCTGGAAGCAAGTGTCTGAGTTTAAATATTTAGTGTATGTGTTGAGAAGGGAACCGATGATGCAGAGTGTAGTAGGGAAAGTTGTGAATGGTAGGAAGGTTTGCTGGTGCAATTAAAATCGTTGGATGGAATTGTAAAGGGACTAAGTCTGGAGTGCCCGCGTAGAAGTCCTTACATGAGGGTATTTGTTGTTTACCTGTGTTATTGTTATGGTAGTGAGACTATGGGCTGGAATAAGAAATTATAGGTCTAAAAAGTTCAATGTGTCCAGCATGGACAATCTTAGGCATGCTAGCGTGTAGAGAGAATTAATAAAAGAGGAAAGAACGTATTTAGAGAGTGTTGGTGTGAAGGAAAGGTGTGAATGATTGGAGAATAAATGAAAGTATGTTGAAATGGCTTTGGTCACGTGGAAAGGCCATGAATGATAGTCGCGTTGGTTAGCGGATGGATAGTGTAGAGTGTTGTTGGAACAGACCGGCTGCGGAGACGAAGAGGAAAGTGGCATTGAGTCGTTGAAACGAAGTGTCTGAAGCGAGAGAAATGTGAGTTTGGCAGAGGCGAGAATTAAGGTGCATGATAGGAGGAGAGAATGGCGGGTTTTGTATGGGGGCATGGTTGTGGCCCACTTGGGCCAAGGGGATGAACCCTACACATGACGATTTACCATAGTGGCAGGGTCCATCGCGGTCCCATTGAAAGCTTTTAGGGTGGATTTCTGTATTTGTGCACGAGCTTTCACTAAATTAATGGTTACCCAGAGGGGGGCGGTAGCCTGCGGGCTATCTTTTCGACATTTGTCATACTCTTATCCTACTGCTTATTCTTTTCCGATGGCTTGTAGCGCTCCTACTCCAATCTGGGAAAATACTTTAGGTGAAGAAAAGAAAGGAAAAAGAATTATATATATATATATATATATTATAGCATATAATAATATATATATCATATATATATACAATATATAATATATATATATATATAATATATGATATATAATACATTATATATATCTTTACAGCCCCTCCATCCCAAGTTTACACGAGCCGCCACTGTATTAATATATGTAAACTTTAATTACATTGTTTTCAACTTTGTCATATAACTTCCTGCACACCTGCGATTTTTACCTCACCATTATATATATATATATAATATATATTATATATATATATTATTAATATATAGTATTACGATTAATTTTTACTACATCCATTGATATATATATATTATATATATATATATATATATATCATTATATATATTATATATATATATATATATATATATATATAAATAGTCGAAAATCAATTTTCGAGTATCGAATTCTAATAGGGCGTAAAAGTTGCTTATATTTTTTATAGTAATCAACTAAATATTAATTTAAAAAAATCATGTTTTTGACCTTCAGTTCGCACAAAGGGCCTAAAGTTTTGGAAAAATTACAAAGAGCATCAAATATTACATTCACGGTCAAAATATACAGTTAACGTTTATGGTTTTTAATAGCGTCTAAGTACTTCATTTTAGTTACCTTATGACAGAAAATAATATTTAAAAACCATGAGCTAAATTTATAATTTAGGTGAAAATTTGGGTTTTTTACCTTTTTGGCAATCAGACGCACTGTGATATTTTAAATTATAAAAGGCCATCTTTTAAACAATTTGTTAATGTGTATAAATAATTAGGACCTGGCCCCAGGGTAGCAGTGCTAATGTAAGGACCAGTTCGCTAAAACTATGTTTAAGCGACCAGATCGCGAAAAGAAATATTATCCTATCTTCAGGTAAATCTCTGTCCTTTCAACATTATGCTCGACGTACCTGAAGGTAGGCAGATAAGAGGTGGTTGAATGGTTTGTATATTATATATATATATACTAATACTATAACTCATCTTAATATATAGAGAAAAGAGGTTTTATATTTTTATATATATTATATATATATATATATATATATATATATATATATATATATAATACTACTATATACTATATAGTAATATTCATATAGGCCTATTCATATTATTATATACTATTATATATAATTCATAATATATATACTATAATATCATTACTATAATATATATAATTTATATATATATATATACTATATATATATATATATACTATATATAAAATTACTTATATATATATATATATATATATATACTATACACCTATTATATATAATATAATTTTTCGCCAGTGGCCCCTCGAGTATAAAGACCCTGACTGTGGCTAACCGTGAGCACAACGGTGCCTTCGAGAGTAAACTGCAATTACCAGAATAATTAATGTTACTTCTTGTTTTCATACAAGAAAATACTGCAAATGGAAAGCAATTACGATAAACGAAAAAAAATGCGGAAATTTAGTATTACTGCGGTTGTTGCCAGCTGGATCCCAATCTATATAATACATATACTACTCATTATTTACATACCCTCTTCAATTATACTATAGTATACTTAACCGATATCATCTTATATCATACTATAAATAATATATACTGACCTATGTATATAATATATACTAAATACTCATATTATATTACACATCATATATATACTATACTAATTAATATATATACTATAATATCAATATAATATCATATACCTATTATATACTAATTATTAACTTATATTTGTATTACGTATACTACTACTCTAATAGTATCAATACCACTATGACTACATATATATCTATAATCTCACCATAATCACATATTATAAATAGCTTATATATACTAGTCAATAGATAGTCAATAGCTATAAACTACTAGAGTATATATATGTTATATTAGCCTATATAGTTTAGAATATATATATATATATATTATTGAATCCACACAAAGGTTTGAAAGCAAAAAAAATAATTAAAAACTCTGCTGATGGAATAATATAATTTTTACCACGCGACAAATGCACCTGTAATGACTGACACGACGACGGAGGGTTGAGTTCGAGGCGAAGAGTTTCGCCGACATTTATATATATATGAATATTACTACGTTATCGAACAATATTAAATAACAGAATTCTCCTAATACATTTGCACAATATTACATTCATATGGGACTATGTAGATAGAAATAGAACTATACCGTCCGACGATTTATGAATCTGTAATTACTTATACTGAAATCCCAAAAAAATAATCACCATGAAAAAAATAGTAATATACCAATGATTAAAGTATTAGAATAAAAAAATAATAAATAACTTATATAATGGTAAATTATAATAAATAAATAAATAATAGATATATTTACATAATAATAATTAATAATAATAATAATAATTAATATTATTAATATATTTATAGATATATCATTATTAATTAATATAGATAATAAGAATAATAATAAAACATAAGAATTATAGATAATAATTAGAGTTTAAAATAATCATTAGAGTTAATAATAATCATTAGAGATTAAAATAATAATAAGTAGTAATAATAATAATAATTATAGCAATAGTAATACTACTAAATGATATATAATGATAATTCTAAATTTAGGTGTGGTTTCAAATAATAATGATAATAATAATAATAATAATAATAATAATAATAATAAAAGTAATAATTAATAATAATAAATAATAAATAATTAATCAGTAGATAAGTAACATCAGTAGAATAAGAGGATAATCAGTAGAGTAAGAGGATAAATAAAATAATTATTTAAATAATAAAATTAATAATAATAATAATAATAATAATAATAATAAATAATAACATAATATAAAATTTTAGTGCTAATTTATAATTAATAATAATAAAATTAAAATTATCTTTGTAATTTATGATTATTAATCTATAATTATAATCTTAAATTGCTTATTACATTATAGAGTTCATAATTCATTTACTTCTCTCACCACATTTATAATTAAAATATAATTATATTTTATAAAATATAATTATATATCTATAATTATAATGCTATCTAATATTGAGTGAATACACGCAAAATTATAGTTATACACACTCTACCCTAATTATAAATCTATTCTTATTAAATTTATTAAATCAATAACTAATTCTCTTTATATTAATCCTTATACACATTACACGCTCAATCTCTCCCACCACCCTACTCTTAATTATAATCCTCATCTATATAAACTACCTATATATCCAAATTATAACAGATAACATAATTTCATAATTATAATGTAATAATCTATAATCATATAAATCATAATTATAATCATTATAATTATAAACTATAATTTATAATCTATAATTATTAATCTATAATCTACTACTCATATATTTATTATAATTAATAATTATAAATTATAATTATATTATAATTATAATTATTAATTATAAATTTATAATTATAATTATAATTAATAACATTATATAGTATCTTCATATTTATAAGTTTATTACACAGTCCAGTAATCATGTAGTACTCCGCTCAGTAAAGATCTTCAGGTTTAAACACTCCAGCAAATTCAACAATACTCTGACTCTTTATACTCTACTATATAGCGCCTTACATAGTCCTTATCTCTCCACCACTCATTTGCATCGTTAATATTAAAATACAACAGAAATAATAGTCTATGCACTTATAGAATGAGACAAAAGCGCTGCTAACTCTCCTATGTAGATAGAAGGCGCGCTAACCGCCCTGCCATTGCAGCCCCCAACAAATAATAAATTACCTGTAGAATAATGATTGACATATACCTACCGAAATAAACATCCTATTTATATAATAATGCAAGAATGATAATAATAAATAATAATCGTATAAGATAATTTAATAATAATAAAGCTTAATGACATAAATATATTTAATGAATATAATAATAATTAAATGCAATAGAATCGAAATATAGTTAATGCATAATAGTATCATATCATTTAACTTAGTATCATTTAATAATAATTAATAGATAATAATAATAATAATTAAATAATAATAATTTAATAATAATAATAATAATAATAATAATAATAAACAAAAGATAACAATAAAACAAATAAATAGTAAATAATAAATAATAATAATAATTTACTAAAAATTAATAATAAATAAATCAATTAATAAAATAAATAATAATAATAATAATCAATACCATAAATAATAATAATAAGGTAATAATAATAATCCATCAATATTAAAAATTAAATAATAAAAGATAATTCAATAATAATAAAATAATAATAATAGATAATTAATAACAATAATAATAATAATAATTAATTAATAATTAATAATAATAATAATAATAATGCTTAAAATAATTAAATAATACATAATAATAATAATAATAAACTATACAAAAAAAAATAATAATTATTTAATTCATAATAATTAAAATAATAATTAATCAAAGCATATTAAAAGTATATATTAATTTAATAGCTAATAAACTCAATAATTATATAATTTAATAAAATAATAATATAAAAAAAATAAAATCTATAATAAACATAATACATTTTAATCAATTTAACTTCAATAATATATAGATAAAAAATAAAAATAATCAAATAATAAATAATAATCAATATTTAATAATAATAATAATAATACACATTAATTAAATAATTTAATAATAATAATAATAATAATAATAAATAAATAATAATATATAATAATAAATAATTAATAATAATAATACACTAATAATAACTCTAGCTACCTCCCGCTCCAATACCCGGATTCACTTCGCATTTCAACTTAGTAAACAATTTTCGTATCATTGGCAAACACCTTTGAAAACTATAAATTCGCGCATGCAGTGGATCATAATAAAAGTTCGGTGCATTCGTTTTCTAATTACTGGCGTGATCTGGCAACGTTTTCTGTATAAAATTGACGTGTAATGTTATTTATTCCGAGCTTGCCAGCGAAATATAAAAGTAACAAAATGTGATTCTCTTGTGGCTAGCAATTCGGAACAAGTTTTGTAAATAAAAGATCTTTTAATTTAGTGTTCAAGTGTTTTATTTTTTAAAAAATTATATTTCTCAGCCTGCTAGTGCTAGGTTTTATTTTTAAAAAACTTAGAATATTTCTCGCCATGTTTAGTTAAATATTTAGCTCATTTTCGTTAAATTCAGCCTACAATACTGATTCATTTTACAATTTCGGTCTGCATTGTGCAGCAAACTTTTAATTTGTAAATTTATTTTAGGCTCGCTCATTAAATAACAAGTTATTTGCAGTGTTCGTAGGATAAGTCGGTATATTGCTGATTAGGAATACATATATTATTACAAAGAGTAAGCTTTAGTTAGACTAAATTGGCCCTATCATTACAAAGAGTTAGGCCCAGCATTATCTTGCTACTAGCTCCTACAGTGTCTAAAGCTCTCTCTCTCTCTCTCTCTCTCTCTCTCTCTCTCTCTCTCTCTCTCTCTCTCTCTCTCTCTCTCTCTCTCTCTCTCTCTCTCTCTCTCTCTCTCTCTCTCTCTCTCTCTCTCTCCTCTCTTCTCTCTCCTCTCTCCCTCCTCTCTCCTTCCTCTATCTCTCTCTCTCTCCTCTCTCCTCTCTCTCCTCTCTTCCTCTCTCTCTCCATCTCTCTCTCTCTCTCTCTCTCTCTCTCTCTCTCTGCATCTCTCTTCTCGCTATAGATATATAAACTATATATGTAGAACAATATTCCTCCGAACTGGTTTGATTTTTAGATATATATATAGTTATAATAATATAATATAGTACTATACATATATATATATGGTAAAGGTTCAGATATCCCGACAGCAGACCACATATTTTTTTCAAAAAAAATCCAAAAGTCCAAAATCAATATATATACTCTATTTATATATATATTAGTATAATATCATATTCATATATATATAAAATATTTATATATAGAATATATATATATATATAATATAATTACTATATTAAATACTATATATAATAGAAAAGAAAGAGATATAGTATGTTATATATTTATATGCTTGTCCTTTAAAAGGAAGTAACATAAAGTTTTATGCTTAATGTATCAATTTTTTTATTTCAAAGCAATAGTGCGTCAAGGTTTACCAAAATTTTTGTTTTAATATTTTAAAAGCTTAGCATTGAAGAAAATATATAAATCGACAAAGATGGAAAGAGTCAGGTCTCTCTGCCTCAGCGGTGATGATCGGGGGAAACTTTGCTCGCCCCTCTCTGTCCCTCTGTCGGCTCGAGCCCCTTAAAAAAAAAAATATAAAAAAAAAAAATTGTTAAATTTCAGATTTTATATTTTAATTTTGATAATAAAAGTTAATCTAATGGCGACTTCCCGATCTTTCTATTGGAGTTTTAGCAACACAGTGACACGTTGCAGGCTGCCACGAGCAGAGTTCTGCATTTCGAGATCAGGGTCTTCTTTAATTTAACTGCCTTTCGAAAACACAAATTTGCATTCAAATAGAAATTTTTAAAAATTGTTTAAAAATTAACATATTAAAATTAACATGATAAAAAAAAGCAACTTGTGGTAACCTTCGTTGCCGATCTTGTCAATATGGTCGAGTTCTTTACGGTAACACGGCGAGCCTAACGTGACAGTGCAGGAGAACGCGAGATAAGCACCTAAGCCAAGCCCAGCAAACCGGTGTGCCTGCCTGCTCAAGTCATCAAGTTTCGTGCGATTTTCGCGAACTAATCTCATGTCCTCTTTATTGTAACTTTCCCTAATTAACAACGGAAAAGTAAGCACTAAAAATAAGAACAAGAATAAAACAATAAAAAATAACAAAAAATATTACATCATCATTAAAAGTAAACATGATACAAAAAAGCACAACTATCTTGGGTAACGTCCTTCGGCGATCTTTCTATTTGATTTTTAGGAACACGTCACACCTTGCAAGCTGCGTCACGAGCGACAGGTTCTGCCGGCTAGACTACGATTACTCCGGACCACTAATGCACTTTTATGTAACTTCCTTTGCTAAAGGACAATGCTTCGCCACCTTCAATCAACAAAAAGAGAAATAAAAAAATCTAACATTAACCCTCTATATAAATAAATAACATAACACAAGAAAGCAGACTATGTCGTAACTCTCGCGATGCTTTCTATTCGGAGTTTAGCTAACACGTGACACTGCGCAGGACTGCGAAGAGCCAGACTGTTCTGCCGTTTCGAACATGCTCCAGTAACTTCCTTTGTAAAGGACCAGTGCAGATCAATTATTATAAATATATATACTATATATAATAATAGTAATAATATAATATATATATATATAATTATATATAATTATATATATGATATTATAAGCGATATCATAGCTCAGGCGCGGTGACCCGGGCCCCACCTCTTTGTAGAGGGTGTGACGGATGCCAGTCAACGCTCTAAATAAAATTAAAAAAAATAATTAAAAAAAATTTTGTCACTCATTTAATAGCCGACGCTGGCGACTCCTGTATAGTACACCAAGTTTTATTTGTTCGATCAATAAGATAGAAACTGTAGAGAATTTTCTTATATTAAGGGTAAAAAAAATAGAATAAACTTAGGGTACAAAATGCCCTTCAATAGAATTTCACTTTTTTTTAAAAAAATGTAGAGGTTGTTCTTTTTTTAAATTTGTTATTAAAATGAAAGAAATTGATGTATGCGATTTTAATTATTGGTCAGTGTGTCATTACACTCGAGTCTATGTTAGTTTAAACTAGGCACAAAGTAAAATTTTTGTTATTCCAAACAGCACTAGGGGCTCTAAACACGGCCTAACTGGTCTCTGATTCCACCCCACCGTAAAAAATTGATGATGGTGGTAACTCGGACCACCATTGTTTTTTTCGTATTTTACGTATTAGTAATTTATATATTTTAACGTATAGCTTTAATTTTAAATAATAATTATAGAAGTTGATTTTAGCATCAAAAATAAAAATAAAATTAAATTTGTCTAAAAAATATGAATTCCAAAATTGTTCAAAGGTGAAAAATTACTAATACTATCGCAATATTAATATTTATTTACTTTTTATTTTTATGTATCGCTTAAATTAGCAAATTTTAGTTGCATATAAAAAAGAATTTGGTAGTAATTTCTAATAAGTAGAAAATAAAAAATATAAAAAATTTGTAAGTTATATGTAAAAGAGGGAATTTAAACAGAGGGTCCGATTCACCCCTCAATGGTGGTTTCGATTCACCCCTCCAAGTCAGGCGGGACACCTCTGAAGGCATGAAGACTGTCATATTTAAACTTCCTGAATAAAACTCGCTTTATATCTACGTTACTGACTATACGTATGGTAGCAAATTACGAAGTAGTCTTTGTTTTTATTTCTGATGATCGTTAAGCATTCCCAGTCATTACCCTAGCTGTATTCATGGGCCCTTGAACTTGTTAGTCGACAAAAAATCTCTCCGCAGGACAAAGGACCCGTGCCCATATATTGTCGGTGGGAAGAGGTCGGAGGGACGAATACTTATACCTAAAGTTCGTCCAATCGACCCGACCTCCCAACGCCAAGTACTATACTAATATAATAGTATATATATAATAATATATATATAAATATATATATATAAATATATATATCATAAATATACTATATATTTATTATATAGAATACTAGCGGTTCAGGGGTGACCGGCCCAACCTCTTACGAGGGCTGGTGATTCGTCAACTCTACAATAAAATAAAAAAGGAAAAAAAAATAAAAAGAAAAATTAAAAAAACCTTTTTTTTCACTCATTTAATTAGCCACGCCTGCTGTACTTAGCTTACTACAAGTTGTTTTTTAAAACATTAGGACATTGCGACCAGAGGTTTATATTTTTAAAGATTGAAACTGGAGTAGAAAATGGACCCTAATAAAACATTAGGACTATTTTTTTGTTAAAAAAATGTGAGGTTAAATTTTTTTTAAATTGGTTTAAAGATAAAATGAAAAAATTGGGATGGATTTTTAATCTATTTGGTTCAGTGTATACACTCGGAGTATGTTAGCCTTTTTAAACGTCGGCGGCCAAAGTAAGAATTTTTGTCCAAACAGATTATTCAGTGGCTGCTAAATCAACGGGCCTAACTTCTGGTCTGATTCAACCCCACCGTTTAAAAAATTGCATGAGGGGGGTGGAATTCGGACACCGATTGTTGTTCCGTATTTTACCGTATATTATTGACACATTTTTATTACGTAAATAACTTAAATATAATTAATAGTACTTATATAATTTAGAGAAATTAAAAATAAAAAAAATGACAATAAATATATATAAAAAATACGGAATTCCAAAAAGTAGCAATTTTTGAGCCGGGGCTGGTCCAATTCGAGGCGGAGAGCGCGGTGAAATCTGGACCCACCTATTATTTTCGTATTAATTTTATTGTATCGCTATTTGAACTATTGTTTGATTACTTATTACTAATTTTAATATGGATTAAACCAATTATGTTATGAGGATGCGAAACATTTTAAAGATATAAAATCTGAATGAGGTATTGGTGTAGAAAGAGAGGAATTTATACAGATATGAGTTCCGATTTCGACCCCTCCAAATGTCAGGCCTGACAGTTGAGCTTTTTTTATTTTAAGACTTTAATATAAAAACCTATTCATTTATTAGAATACATTATTGTTTCTTTTTGTGTGCGCTTATTAACCTACTATATGCGATGGCCTTTAAATTTTAGAAAAAAAATTTCCAAAAAAGTGCATGAGGCTGCGAAAGTCGGGAGACGAACTGCTATACCTAAAGTGGTCCAGAGTCACCCCACCCCAACCGCTATATATAATATATATATCATATAGTATATAATATATTATATATATAGTTATATACTATATAATCTATATGTAGCGTTCTATATATTATATAATATATTCATATGGACATTTATAAGATGTTAACTCCGTTTATACGGGGGGAAATTTTCGTTAAGAAAAACAACGAATTTCCGCTACTGTTTCTGTCTATTGCGCAATACTCTATTATTTATTAGCGTTAATTTTTGCATTTTAATTTTAAGAAGATTAACAAAGATTTTATTTTTATTATACTATTTAGTATTATATATATTTATTATTAATTATTATTATATTATCTATTATTATTATTATTATTATTATTATTATTATTTATTATAATTATTTAATAGGTAATTTAATTTATTTTTCCTAAATTCCTTCATTTTTATTATTTGATTTCCGATTAGTATTATAATTTATGTGTATTTTTATTAAAAAAAACTCCCCCCCGGACCCGCGCCAGAGCTTTGCGGAGCGGGGCCACCCCGCTCACCCGCTCTGCGGGGGAACGGGGGGCTTTATTGACTATAAGAGGGGGGGGCCGAAGCCCCCACCCCGGATAAAAACATTAAAATATATTAAAACATATCACGAACAAGAAAGTGTTCTGATGTGGTTCTACAAACTTACGAATAACATGTCATCAAATTTAAACTGAATAAAATAAATAGCCTCACAGCACGGACCTAAAAGCGACTCACTTTTATAAACTATAGGTGTAAGCACAAGAAAAATATGTCAATTCTTTCTAAGTTTGATTAATATTACATGTACAATACATTTGGAAAATCCAAAGTAGTTTTTCACTAATGTAAAAAACCCTCATAACTCATTTGAACTGTTACGTTACAGTTTTTTGTATTGATTTTCGTTCTGGGAGTACAACATCTTATAAATAGCCTATAATATAAATATATAGATATATATATATATACTATTATGTATATAGATATATATATATACTTATAATAATATAATATATATAATATATATATATTACTACTAACGTATATTAATATAGCTTCAGGCGGGGTTACCCGTGGCCCACCTGCTTTTAGAGGACGGTTTGTTGCATTCCAGTCCACTCTAAATAAAATAAAAAAAATTTTTCCACTCATGTTAATAGCCCACGCGCTGTTTAGATAGCTACTACAAGTTCTTATTTAAGATCATCATTGAAGTCTAGAGAGTTTTTATATTTTTTTGAAAAAAAATATATAAAGTAGGACAAAAATGCCCAATGTGGAGTTTTTTTAACTTTGTGTTATAAACCTGGAAAAAATTGGTGGAATGTGATTCTAATTTATTTTCGGGTCAGTGCTATAACACTCGAGTATGTTAGCTTGGGAAACTGGCAGAAGAATTTTTATGCTTTCCAAACAGTATTAGCTGGCTAAATCAAAGGGCGGGCCTACCTTTGTCTGATTCACCCTTGGCCGGTTAAAAATTGATATGGGGTTGAATCGGACCACCATTGTTTTCGTATTTTACGTATTATTTGTAAAATGAAGCGACAGGTATAATTAAATATAATATAATAGTACTTATATTAACTGAAAATTAAAATAAAAAATGAACATTATATATAGAAAATACGAATTCCAAAAATGGCAAAATTTGTCCCACGAAAGTTTTCTAGTCACCATTCCCTTGTATTTTATTTATTTATGTATCGCGTATTTGAATTTTTGATTACTTCATGTGACTAACAAAAAATGTAACAAAAAAGAACAATAAGTAACAAATTAAAAGTATAAATTGATTTATATGTAAAAGAGGAATGTAAACAGATGGTCCGATTCACCCCTCAATGATGGTCCGATTCACCCCTCCAAGGTCAGCTGAATGAGCTTTATTTTAAATAATTAACTAAAACTATTATTATTAGAATTGACATTATTTTTTTTTGTGTGCTTATCCTATATTATGGGCCATGCCTTAGAATTTTTTTAGAAAAAAATTTCCTACCTGTTTGCATTAGGGAAAAGTCGGGAGACGAACTTATACCAAAAGTGGCAAGTCACCCCACCCCAACGCTATATTAATATAGAATAGATATATTTAATTATAATAAAAATATATATATATATATATAATATATAAATAGATTATATATAATATAATATATATATATATATATATATATATAATAATATAGCTATAATATATATATAGTAGGATATATATTTTAGATATATAACTATTAGCTAGTATATATTATATACTATACTATATATATATATATATATAATATATATATAGTAGAAATATAATATAGCGTCAGGCGGGGGTGACCGGCCCCACCTCTTTTAGAGGGGTGTTCAGTCCATCTAAATAAATAAAAAAATTTTCTTCGACTCATTATTTAAGTAGCCACACAGTAGCACTACAAGTTTTATTTTAGATTCTTTAATTCTAGAGAGTTGTTATATTTTTTAAAAAAATAATAAATTAGAGTACAAAATGCCCTTCAAGTTTTTTTAACTGTTGTTATAAAAATGAAAAATTGCGTGATGGATTTTAATTATTTGTTCAGTGTATTCATTGAGTATGTTGCTTTAAACTGGCAAAGTAAATTTTCGTTCCAATACAGTATAGTGGCCTAAACAAAGGGCCCTATTGCGCTGATTTCACCCTGCCAGTACAAAATTTTGAGATGGGTGATCGGCACCACCTGATTGTTTTTCGTATATATTATCTTATTATTATTGAACATGGGAGGCGAATATTTGTCCACTGGAGTCGCTTTCATTACTAAGTCAACCCAACCCTAATAGGATGAAAATTTATAGAAAAAAAATTACGAATTCAAAAAGGTCCATAAAAATGTGAGCGGAGAGGGGTGATCGACCACCCTTATTATATTTTATGTATCGCTTATTTGACATTTGTATTACTTATACTAATTTTAATATGATAAACCAATATATAAGTAAAAATTAAAATATAAAATGAATTTAATGTAAAAGATTGACATACAGATGGTCCGATCCACCCCTCAATGGTGGTCCGATCACCGCTCCAAGGATGAGTCTGAATTAGCTTTTACTTTTTCCGGCTTAATTGGATTGCTCTCCCAAAGGGATTGTGCATTGGTAAAATGTGTCAATACTGTTCAGTCCTTATGTGCCTAAAAAAAAAAAAAAAAAAAAAAAAAAAAAAAAAAAAAAGTGTACAAAATGGTAATGCTCTTGAAACTTCCATTAAAGAAGTTATAAAATATAAATAAAGGTGGTCTTTTCATCACAAAATTCTTTAAATAGTAAAGTATTGATTGGGGTATTTGCTGAAATTCCCAGTATCGGTATTAGGTATTGCAGTAGCAATCAAGAGAGAATATTGGTATTGGCCAATGATTCAGTTCGACAGTCAGTCTAATAAATATATATATATACTATCATATAAAGATATATATATATATCAATATATATACTATAAAATATAATATATATATACTATATATATATATATATGATATAATATACTTATATAAATATAATAATGTTTTTTCAGCATATATAACTTTTTTTTAAAAGTTTAATACTATTAAAGTTAAATAAGTACGCTCAGGATGCAATGGACACCTTGCACAATATCTTTGATGAGAAGACCAAGGTAGTTGTCATTAATTTATGGCTATGTTCAAACACTCATGTGGAATTAATAATAGAAGTTAAGTAATTTTTTTAAGAAAAAAGATAAAAAATCTGAATTCTAGGTGATATATCAACTACCTATATGCTTTGCAGCTTTTTTATTATATTCTGCTGTTCTGATGATTCTAAATAAGTATAAGGCATTTAAATGTGCAAAAAAATGAGTTGTTCATATAATTAATATAAGAAAACTAGATTAAGCTTTGTAATAGATATATTCTAATAGCCCAACCCTTTAACCATAACATTTGTAAGTAACATCTATTTTCATAAACTATGCTAGATATGACACCCATTTTTGTAACATCATTTTTTACCCCCAAAAACTTCAACTTGAGGTTTTAGAAAAGTGATATTTTAAGTAATATTCCTATGACTTTTCTGAACCAAAATTGGGGTAAAATGTGGTAGGTGGGGTTCAATCTACCAGTTAATAGAATGTGTAGTATCTATGCTTCCCCAAAAAAATGTTGGGTGTATCATACTTTGTTGGTGACTTGGGGAAATTTGTGATAGATTTTATTATCATAACTTACCACAAGTCTATTTTATATTTACCCCATATATGTTACTTATACCTTATGTATAATACGCATAGATGGAATTACTGATGAAATGATCAATAATGGAGGTGAGATGGTGATTGAATGGATTTGGAAGTAGACAATCTTAGAGCGTGTTAGGTGTGAGAAGATTGATAAAATGAGGAGTGAGTGCATTAGGGAGTTAAATTGTGTTGAAACAAAAAAGGAGTAAATGAGAAAATAAATGAGTACATTGAGATGGTTTGGTCATGGATGGATGATAGTCGGTTGGTAAAGTTGATGTATTGTGGTGAGTGTGTTGGAAATCAACTGGCTGGGAGAAAGAAGAACAAGTGAATTGAGTCAGTAAAGGAATGCTTCAATTAGAGGAATGCGAGTTTGGTAGAGGCGAGAAGAAAGGTGCATAATAAGAGTGAATAGCGGGGTTTTGTGAGGGGATATGGTTGTGGGCCTCAACCAGGGAATGAACAATACATGGAAGAGATGCCACAGTGAGAGTCCATCCCAGTCTCGTGAAACCACTAGGGTGGATTTTTCTGACTGTGATGAGTTCTCAATTTGTGTCATGTTCTTGAACTACTTTAGTTCTGGTGTATGCTACACACCCCACCCCCAATCTGAAGATAGGAGGAAGAATATTAGTTATATAACTAATAGAAAATATACTATATATAATATACACATATTAATATCTATATATATTACATATAAAAATATATAATATATATATAATATAGATATACTATATATATATTGATACTACTATGTCTTTCAAAACTTGAAGGATCCTTTCTTCAATGTACCATATGTTTTTCCAAACGAAAATGACCGCACAAACAGTGGGAGGTTAACTGAAATTAATAGAGGTTTGTGTATTTTTGGTGTTTCTTTTTATACTATCAAACTGCACACATTCACTATCCTCATTCCTGCATTGTTATGGATATTTTTGAAATGTTCCATAAACTCTATTGCTTCACCAATTTCAACATTTATGAAAGTACCATATCAGCTGTGAAGATTAAAGGTATGGAGTGAAATGTGTATATGCTTAAGAGGAGAGCAATGAGAGGTCGAGAAAAGGAGTGGCAGTGAATTATGTTTGTGTGAGTTCTAGAATATTAATGCTAAAATTTTAGTTTGCAAAAGTCAAGGTTAAATATTAAGTTAGTAGGAGTATGGATGGAGACGAAAGAGGTAACGATGGAAATAGGAGGAATCAAGTGTGAAAAGTTTAGTGAACAACTGTGTAATAAAAAGTATGTTGGAGAATTGGTTAATAAATCGGTTGAATGTGAACAAGATGAGACTGAACAAATCTGGACACAATTGAAGGAAGCTGTGGCTAGTAGTGCAAGAGATGTATGAGGGTGTGATAATGGAAATGGTGAGATTTGGAATGATGTGGTAAAGCAAGCGTAGTTGAATGTTTTAAGCAAATGATGATGATTCAAAAGTGATGTGTATGGAAGTGTATGAGGATGAATAAGTATGGCCACTGAGTTTAATTATACAGTATTATTATTATATAACGCCTCGTGGCGTAGGAGGTTGACTCGCCGACTCTCATGCGAGAGGACGCTAGTTCAATCATCCGCGTAGCAGTTGGAGTTTTATCTTCTTGGGGGCAAGAATTAAAACTCGACTGCGAACACGTTGGTAGCGCTGGTTTAGATAGCTGGCCTCAAAGTTCGATTTCCAGTAGTGTTACACTCTGAAAAGGGAATAAAGCACGTTAAAAGGATTTTTTATTCTTGAAAAACATTTTTATTATTATTATTATTCTTGAAAAGGATCATTCATAGTGTTGGTTCTCCAACGTTAAATATTAACTTTCCTAACACTAAAAAAAAAAAAATTCTAAAGCTGGAATTTCTAGGTTTTAACATTTAAAAAAAAAAAAATATCCCTTTCATTTTCAACTATACTTCCATCCAAAGTCTTTACTCGTTAAAATTTCTTCTCTCTTCTTTCGACCCTCGTTAATTTTCCAAAATAGTGTACTCTCTAATGATAATTAGCAACACTCTTTCCTCTGCATCGTTCTTCCGCCCATCTCTTTGCAGATTTTACTTTAACTTCATTTCTCACTCTTGTATTCGTCCCATGTAGCCTGACTATATTAATAGCTAAATAATTTGCAAAAACTTCTTTTTTCCTTTTTATAATAGCATCTTATTCTTCACTCCACCATTCGCAACACCTCTTTTACTTTTTTGACTAATTATCTTTGCTCCACAGACTAATGATAGGTAACAATGGAGATCCCATACTTAAGCCTTGTTTTTGTTTATAAAATTTGGAGTTGTAACTTGTAGTGGAAATGACTATGTTCCAGTGTAAGTGTGATTAATTGTTTTATGAAGGAGAAAGGATGAGAGAATGCTATGTTGTTGTCATTTAAATGTCTTTGTAATAGAAAGAGAGAACAAGGGGAACAGGTACTGATGTAAACTAGTATATGGTTATATAAATCCAAACCCCGTGTTACCACTGCATAGGGGATAAAGCACATTATTTTTTTTTTTTTTTTTTTTTTCTCTTTTTTTTTTTTTTGTTAAATCCAACAGCGTTCTTTTGAAAACTTCATCATTGGATTTAGTACATTCAACCACGCTTCTTTGTTTACTTTTGATCGCTTGCATCACCTATTTAACCATTAGAATTGTAGTACTTACACACACAAAATTGATACCCATAGCTTGTACCAACAAGCCACTCATCCAAACATTACAAACTCGCTTCTCTTCCCCCTTTCCACACAAGCACACCACACATTTCACACCACATCACTCATTTTCACCGTTTCCTTTTCATTCTTCTGTTAAGTCACAGCGAGCAAATCAATTTGCCCTTTCTAACATACATCCATCACCTATCTCGTCAACACCATTTATTTCTCTGACATGCCATGTTACTCATTACGATCATCAATTTCGCCCAAAAACATTAGAAGGCCCTTTACCGCCGACTCACGGATTCCATCGCCGAGCATGCTAATCAGCATTCCTAGCAAGAGATAGTACCGGTACTCAGTCAGTCGCAGGCAGCCAACCAACTACCGCCCCACCTAGTCGCCTTCCTACGCCCGCATGACATACGATGTGGCAATTCGTTCCTTAAAACCCCCCCACCAACACACAACACACACACACACAATAACCTATATATAGTATATATATATCATACTATATATAATCTATATATATATATATATAATATTATAATATAATTAGATAATAAATAAATACTATATATATACTAATATATATAGAATATTATCAGAGATAAGTTATAATAAAGTGGTGTCAAAAGTGTTGGTTTAATAGTAATACCGAGTGAGGCGAGGGATGGTTACCATGGTCCCCTTGTATCAACTTTGTATATGGATGGGGCTTATGAAAGAATAATAGAGATGGAAAGGTGGCAGGAAATGGGTGTTAGAATGATGGAGAAGAATGATGGAGGTTGCCCTACCTATTATAATGCGGATGATTTGTTTGTGGGAGAATCTGATAGAGTTTCAGAAGATTGCGTAGAGAATTTTGACACGAGTGTGTAAAAGAGGGTATTAGAAGTAAACGTTATAAAGAGGAAGGTTATGTCGTGCGAGTGAGACTGGTCCTTCGTGATGTCTATGTAGAGTGGTGAGTTACAAGCGTGAACCAAGTGTCTTGAAGTTCTAATAATTAGGATGTAGTTATGCGATGAAAGAGCGGAAGACGGATGATTGCAGGAGTGTAGGTAGGAAAGTTGTGAATGCAGGAGTGGCTGGCATGCCAATTAAGACTCGCTATGCGTGGATGTAAGGAAGACTAAGTCTGAGTGCGCTAGGGTCTTTTTAAACACCCCCAGTTGACCGGTCCCTGTGTGGTATGATGGCTTGCATAAAAATTTCACAAACATTATTGTTCGCGAATGAGCATCAAGCGATGGGACTAACAGTAAATTAAGCACAGTGCGATAGAAACCAGTATGTAATAATTTCGTAGCCGTTCTTCCAATACAGCTAACGAATTGGAAAAACCCCCCAAAAAAACTCAACCAAAATGGGTCAAATTTCATCAACAAATTTTCTGAAAATTTTGAAAAAAAATCACAAAATCAAAAAAGCGTGTCAAACCAATATAAACAGTTTTTATTCCAATCATACTTCAATGCGGGAAAGGCCTCTTCACTACGTACTTTTTTGGTTCTCAGTGACCTCATATACGATGCTGAGAATTACGGTGGTCGTTGTTTTTAAGTGTAACTACATAAGGGGTTGTCTCATTTTAGAACACCACTATAATAAATAATAATATAACGTATATATATATATAATAATAGATATATATATAGATTATATATTATATATATAATATATATATATATAATAACTATACATATATATATATATATATATATATATATATATATAGAGATATTATATATTTTGATGATAGTTTATGAATATTTTTTTATATTATTTATTATTATATGATAGATATAAGGTGAGGTATCAATTTTCATGTATTTATCTATGATATCTAGATTTCTATTCTTCTCTATTATGCTATAATATCTCTTTTTAGGTCTCTTAGTATTTATGATGTATCTAGGATGCTTTGTGATATCTGTCATAGAACATATATACAATATGATATTCCTCTCATATGTATCATCAATATTATCTATGTCTTCTCCTCTTATGAACGGAAAGTGCTTGAGTTCTAAGTCGAAAAAAGAACAAATAAACCTTTAAGTGAATAAATAGGTCCGCAAATGTCCTTGTTCCACAATGCTCTATGTTAGTTCACAGGCCGTAATCCTAGAGTGACATACATTGGCGATATTTCACATAATCTCTTATTATATACTCACCTATTATAGAAGGTTTGTAATACGCATGCTCCAAAGCAAAAAACTTCTTATATATCTAGTCATACCAAATAATCTAGTTATATATTATAATATACTCATTGTGAATATATTTGCTGGAAGACGGTATCTATGGTATATCCAAATATGTCGTTATAACAGTTTAATCACTACTTACTTCCATCTTTACCCTGAGTATTCTCGGCGTTTCCCAGTGATGGGAAACAATTATGAAAGATTGATGGTATGTGTAGTTGTACACTGAATCACGTGAAACAGAAGACCAATTATGTCAACAACTGTCAAACAAGTGCCAAATTTGAGAAGCCCCGAAATCTCCCTTTTTGAAAATCTAAATTTGAGGGATAAATGTTGGAACCAGAAAAAAAACACCATTTGAAACAGAGAGGCACAATCTCAAGAGTTCTCAACAGAACTAAAAAAATTTAATCTATCCCGTATTTTGGCCACCGTTCCAGTTTTTACATTCTTAACATCATTAAATATGGTGGAGGATGTCCCTAACATATGCACTCAGTACAAGCATTAAGATACGACATAATATTGAAAGCGCCAAGATGAAAAAGCTGAGAGAGTTATTCACAACAAGTTTTAGAAGAAACTTTGCAATTGGGCGTTTCACAGCTTATGATTGAAGGAACCAAAGAAAATAGCGCAATTTTGTATGCAGCATTAGCATCCTGGTAAAATTTCTTAAATTTCTTGGATTTCAAAACCCTGGAAATCTTCACATTTATAATTCATTAATCATAATTATTCAAAACTGGACAAGAGCTTTTAAAAAAGCAAAAATCTCTGGGAAAAAAGAAGTAAATGACATTCCTGTAGCTGAAATTCAAGCTTTTGAAGTTAGTGAAATTAGTCACAAATGTAAAACTATTTTAAATTTGTTGGAAAATGACAACGTTACTGCCTTATCGTACACTGAACATTCTCAAGTTAGAAATTATCTTCTTTTAACAGCTATATTAAGAAATGGATGTAGGTCATGTGTGTTAGCAAATATGACTCTCCAGGAGTTGAAGAAACCAAAGAAAGTATTAAAAAATGGGAGGAATTATTATGTCATTTCCGTTGAAAATCACAAGACTCGAAGAGAGCATGGACCTGCC
>JABUQX010098900.1:35000-43063 GCA_015478945.1 Trachelipus rathkii
ATTAACAATTACAGTTCCCACTTTATCGGCAGAATCTGAAGCGTCTTAAGAGTCAAAGCAGTCACTTCAATTATAGTTTGCGTAGAAGCAACGCAATGCCCCCCAATCGGCCAGATCAAAGTGCCAGAAAACCCGCATAGGGCAGGATGAAGCTATTGGAGAAGAAGTATTAAAATTAAGTGATATAGGGTTGTGGTCAGATTTAACCGATAGGAAGCGAAGGTGGTGTATTTTATAGAGAGCAGGACTAGTGGTGTTAAACTAGGTACGTGTTGTTTCAAGAATCGTTGGACGATCCGGAGTGTGTGTAGGTTATTTAATCAGTTGCCAGATCGTTGTGAATACTGAATGATTCGGCTTCTTCCCACTAAATCAGTACGAGAGGAAACCAACAATTCAAGTTTTGTGTACATTGAAATCCCCTAACTAGAGGACCTCAGTATTTGGATGAGAAGATATAAAGTCTCGTGAGAGGTAGTAAGGTAATGAAAAAAGGCGTGAAAATCTGTTCTGTAGGAGAACAGTAGCAGAAGCATTAGAATATTGTAGTAGAAGGAAGAAAGATTTAGCACAGACATCGAAGTTTAGGAGATTGAGATCTCGGAGTTTGTTATTAGGAATGTTTTATATTAATAGGCACATACTCGCACCCTTCAACGGAAATTATAAAATAAGTTATGGTTGGATATATTAAAAGAGTTAGAGGATGAGTTCTTAGCCATCTGGGTCTCAAGACAAGAGCATAAAATTAGGTTAGAGTTAGAGAGGTATATTCGCCATGGATGCAGAGTTAGAGTGCAAGCCAATTGATGTTTGGTAAGTCACAAGAAAGCTACAGCTGTGCAAAATCTGCTATCATAACGCACACGCAATCACAACCACACAAAAAAAAAAAAAAAAAAAAAGGAAACAAATAGACAAAACCAAAAGAGAAATGAGGAAAATTTATTCGTCCGCTAAAACCTAAACGATAAAAGCCTATTTACAGCAAATATCTAAAATTATGAATAATCCAGAAAGTTTAAAAACACTCACACGCTCTCACGAAATTGTTTGTATAAACAAAAAAAAAAATAATACTATTGATCAACTAAAAAAGTAGATAAATCTGTATAAGTTATAATAATGGCTGTCCAAATAGGTAAATTTTACGCTAAAGGCCAAGTTGGAGAAACGCTAAAATCTAAGTTAAAAAGAAGTCGAGGAAAAAAAAACATAACCTAGTACTATCTATATATATCGAAACTAGATTTATTATTGAATCTCATAGATTTTTCAGCCAAAAAGTAAGAAGTATCGGCTAAGTATCGGGCATTTTACGATACCCATAAAAATGGCCGATACTACCGATACGATTACTATCGGTACATCCCTAATATCTATATATATATATATATTATATAATATATATATATATATATATATTATATATATATATATATATATTATAAATATATTATATTATTATTAGTATATATATATATATATATATATATATATATATATATATATATATATATATATGATATATATATCTATAATATTATACCTATATGAAGTATCAAAACCCTCTTAGAATTTTTCGGCTGCATTCCAATTATATTTGTTTGTACTGTAGGTGCTGCCGTTCTCTAGTTACATGATGTCAGCTTAGACCCTGACATATATATTATCTATATATATATATATTATTATAATATAATATATTATATATATGATATATATATATAATAATATAATATATATATATATATATATATTTATATATATATTATACTATATATTATATATATATATAATATAAATATATATAATATATATATTATGATACGCTATATATATATATATGATATATTATTTATATATATATATATATATACTAGTATAATATATATATATATATATATATGATATATATATATATTTAATATGATTGAATTAATATCGATATATCCAATTCTCGATATATTCGAATATCGAAGCTCAGACAAAAAATTGAATTTTACCAATATATATATATATATATATATATATTAAATATATTTTCTATATATATAAATATATTATATATATATATATATATATATAGTATAATATATATATGAATATATAGTACTATATATATATTAAATCAATATTTTCCATTTGTGCAAATGTGTTTTATAAATTCTCAATTTATAATATTTTTCTTAATATATCAAGTTTACCAAACTTTACAAGACATTTGCCTTTCAAACTGAAAGACAACTTTATCTTCTTAAAAGAGCTTCACAAAACTTGATAATTTGAATTTTTCATTTAAATATATTAAAACAGTATTAGAATTTAGTTGCATCTTCAACATGGTCTCAGGTTCTAGTGTAGTTACAATAGTTTCAGTTTGCTCTTTATGTGAAAATACTTTAAACTCTTTTCTTTTGCTATATGAAAATAGTGTCAATTTAAATAATTTCATTTACACACTCATATTTCAGAATTATTATTTAAACGTAAATTTAATAAACATACAGAAAGATCATTTTTATGGATCACTTTGAGTGAATTAATATGATCAAAAAATTTTTTTTTTTTAAAGGTAATATATATATATATATATTATATATATATATATATATAGTTATCTATATATGATCAAGGTATATATATATATATATATATATATAACTAGTACTAATATATATGTATGGCATGGTTGCTTTTTTGGAAACACTTGGCACTGTTGCATAGTCGGGATTGTTCCAGCAAATTTATTATCGTTTTTAAAATAATCGAGTATCTGATAATTTAAATTAAATGGACTATTATATATATTATATAGTATATATATATATATATATATATATATATATATATATATATATATATATATATATATATTATATATATATATTATATATAATATATATATATATGATATATAATATATATATATATTAGTAGCACAGAGGGGCTTCACCCACGATTTTTATAAAAATCACAGGATATACTAAAAGAAAAAACAAAGGTAAATATCTAATATTTGATCTAAATATTTTCTGAAAAAGTTTAAAAAAATTTCTAGGTTCAGAAAAGTTAAGTTTTTTAAGAAAATTCTTTAGTGGCAAGCTTCTGGAATTATGCCAGAAGCTTGCCACTAAACAATTTTCTTAAAAAACTTAACTTTTCTGAACTTAGAAATTTTTTTGAACTTAGAAAAATTTTTCAGAAAATATTTAGATCAAATACTAGATATTTACCAAAAAAGAAATTATAATGAATAAAAAAACGGTAATAGTCTAGCTGAGGTGAATAAACTTTACGTAACTATTGCATTAAAACTATAAACTTATAATTTACAAAAATGGTATCAAAAAATTCTCTGAAGTTTTTTTTACCGATTAGCGTATAATTTAAATTTATATTTTCAATAAAAATATGAAAAAAAAACGCTAGGAATAACGTAACTTTTTGCCTTTTTTTCGTTTGTGTAGGGATGAATTGTTTTATCGATTATCAATTAATTTATTTTATTTAAAAAAAAGGTACGTAAAAAATTTAAAATATTTAAATTAAAAAAATAATAATAATTAGAAAACAATATTTTCTACCTAATGTAAAAAAATAAAATAATTTAATATATAGTATATATATATTATATATATTATATATTAATATATATATAATATAATATATATATATATTATAGTATATATATATGCAAGCTCCGCGTGACGTCATACTAACACGTTGTGGTAGTCCAGATTAATGATCTGCACCACCCAAACTAATATAAAAATATCTATTTATCGTATAGTGGCTACGATATTAAAGTACTAAACAGAAAACTAAACATTCGTTGTGTCAAAATTCTAACCTTCAAAAATATAAAACATTGCTACCTGAATGTGATCTATCAAGTGATTGGATCTGAAATGATAAATCTAAAATGTCGATCTGAACAACTGATAAAATTAAATCGGAATCTGAAACTTACTAACTTTTAAACTAATGTCAAAATGGAGAAAACTATCGCTCTAAAATAAATCTGAAAAACTATCACTTTCAAAATAAATCTAACGGCTAAAATTATAAATAGTGACTAAGTTCAATCAAAAATTCAAGAAATCCGAAACTAAACAACTCCAAAACTAAATAAAGCTGAATTTAAAGTAATCTAAAACTAAACAAATCTGAAATGAAAACAAATCTGAAACAAATCTAAACTAAATAAATCTGAAACGAAAACAAATCTGAAACAAATCTGAACTAATAAATCTGAAACTCAATTCAATTCCAAAAATAACTGAGTTTTCTTTCACGTTAACCAATAATATTAATTTCTCAAACGAACATTAATAAATAACTGTCAAACTATAAGTTTAAAGTGTCAATGATGAAACTGCAAAATCATGTTCAAGTATCACAGACGAACTCATATGTCAACTGTAATTTAAACTTAATATAACTTACACCTTCCAAGTTTCAAAAATAAAAGTTGACCAATAAATAAATCTTTCGAACTTTCAATATAAAAATATACTAAATAAACAAATACTTCAGATTTAAAAACAACAAAAGCTTGTTAAATAAAATAGTTACTTTTCTAATTTTTATTTTATATGTACATTATAATATAAGTTCAATTAATATGTACATCAGAATATGCTTCACCACAGAATAAATGTGTAATCTATATTTTATTCAGGTAAAAACATACAAAAACTGTTTAAACGGACAAGCTCTATTTTCAAAAGAAAAACAGTTTCAACTTCAAGCTGAACAATCTCAATTTTCAAACTTTGTATCAATTTGTCACAATTATTCCTAACGTACTAACGAATTGTTATTACAACTCATTCCAAATTCAGTTATTGAAAAATAAACAAATAACTGACCTACCAAGCTACTGTTAAGTAACTTGTTTCAAAAAGCCTCACCAATTTAAAGTTCAATAATTGTTTCGAAAATCAAATATCAAATACTAACTATTAGTTTAGTCATAGAAAATATTACTGATCTACCGAATCTTGTTAAGTAACTTTCTGTAATGTCAATAGCTTAAGCGAATTTCAAATATCAAATATAACTGATGAAAATATTATTATCTATTCCACAACATAATCCAACTTTAACCTACTAAACTGAAATACTATAATTATCCTGATGATTACTACCATAGGCTATTGCTCTTGGTAAAATGTCTTCGTACACAATTATCAAAAAGCCATTGCAAATATTTGTTTGTACTTGGCTATTGCTCAAAAATCCTACTCAACGTAAACAATTCAAAACTGTAAACAAATCATATTACCTTTTTTCCAAATATCGAAGTTTAAGAACGAATCCAAAAATTCCTATACAAATATAATAACTAAATATTTACAATGGCAAAAATTTACCGAAGTTTTATTTTATTAATATGTACAACAAATCTTATTAAAGTTTCAAAATTTAACAAAATATTTCTAAGTTTTTTAACACAGATGTTTGCGCACATCTAGCTAGTCCTATCAACTCAATGGTCAAACAGTAAGTATTTAAAACGGATCTGTTCAACAATGAAAACAAAATAATTTTGAACACGAAATTTACAAAGTCTAAATATTGGCTATCACAGATACTAGCACGTATCTAACAATCCTATCGGAATTGAGTCTCATCATCAAGTGTCAAAGCTAACTAACACATATAGAACCAAACACAGAGCTGATCTTATTGCTACGAGAGTCGAATATCAAGTGAGCACTTCATCGCTCCCTCCTCACGATATTGATTTTTCATGCGTGACGTCACTTCAGTGTTGCCATATTTTTATGCCCATATATCCAGAGTGGATTTTTAACTCACTTTTGCTTTCCAAACTATAATTTTTAGAGAAAACACATGGATATTAGTAACATATATATACATTGTTATTTTTTTATACTTCGTAAAAAATACTTGTCAAAAACGTATTTGAATAAATTTTTGGCTTAATATTTATTTTTCATATATATACATTTTAATATTTTACACTTTGCGTTGTTAAACGCGTATTTCTTTTCTTCGGCTGTAATAATAAAGATTCATAAATAATCTCATCTTGCATTTGGCATTACTCCATTTTTCTTTTTCGCGTGTGTGGCACGACACACACACACCACACACCACACACACATATATATTATATTATATATATATATATATTATATATATATAATTATTATTATATATATATAATATATATATATGAGTCTATATCTATATAGTATGTTTATGTACACATATATTTTTCTTTGTTTATTAATTTTCTTATTTTACAAATTTTGTTCTATTATTTTAATCTCATTTTCGATTAACTTCTTTCTTACTATATTCATTTACAAGAAGATATATTTTATCTCCAATTTTCGAGGCCCTACTTACTTTAACCTTTACCTCTATATGTACAAAACTTCAACATTTAAAGTAATTTACCTCGTTTTCCAGCATAATGATCAAACTTCCATTTTTTACCTGCGGTAAGGCCTAACATTGATGATGGCTCTAGCCTGGCCCCTATTATACCTTCCCATCAAAGCTCACAGTAGGGTATCCAGGCGGGCTTCTAAAAGATAATTCTTAGGTCTTCATCCATAAATACTCATTCCAGGGTTAATGTACAAAAAAAAAAAATACCTCACTCATCTTAGTTGTATATTTTGGGTTTACGGCTAGTGCTCGTACTCGTCTATCTCCTGTGTCTGGATGAACATATCTTCCTTCTAGGCAATACAAATACTGAAATGGAACAGAAAACATTACATGCAAGTAAAAATAATTTTTTCCTTAACTCGTTTGGCTAAGGCGCAACAAAAAAAATCTCTCAAACATCAGCTATTGCTAGGTGTTAATGCAATTCCAAAATATTCGTTTCTCGCTAATGCAAGATCTTATTTTTAACTTAGTCTATCTACGATAGGACTTTCCTTTCTTTTTCTTTCCTCTTTTTCTAAACTTTTCGGCTGGGTTGACCCAGGCACCTTCAGTGGTCTTTTTTGTTTTAACTTTCACACTACAACCTGTACTATTTTCAATCTTCTCTAGTTGTACACTACTAATTTCTACTTTTTCTGTCATGGATGGTACTGTTTCTTCGGCGTTTTCATAAATCTGCTCATCAGAACAACTTAATTCTTCTATTTCTTCAAGTGCTTTGCAATTATTTTGGTGTTTTCTAATTTCTTCAAGAGCTTCAAGCTCTTGTAACCTAACTATTATCCCTATTACGTTTTTCTTAAACTCTTCACACTCTTTCATAATGTGGGATCCTCCACAATACAAGCAAAATATTTCTCTTTTCTGTTCCCTCATACTTATGGTGACTTCTTCTTGTTCTGTGTTGTTAGCTTTTTCTTGTTTATTTCTTTCCATTTTTACACTACAACCGTTGATTTTATGACCTTTTTCACCACAAAAGAAGCAGCAGCCCCATTTTCTGAAACACTGCTCTTCCGTTCATCTCTCCTTAAGTACTGCACTTATTCATTTCTTCTCATATATTGTTCCAACTCACAATCTCTGATTTGGTGATCTTTCTTGCCGCACTTAAAGCAGCACTTGTTTTTTCTGAAACAATTTTGTACTATGTGGCCTATTTTCGGCCACAAAAATACAACAATTCTTTTCTGATTTAAATCTCCTGTATAATCTCCCATTTTGATATAAAATCGTATGTAGGCCTAACCTCCCCTCCTCCAAAAGATTACAACCAAGGGTCTGTAGTGGACCAAATGCAAAATTCAAATAAACCGGACTGGTACGAAAATAACCCGAACGAAAACACAGCATGGCACCAGAAAAATTATGTGGTAGTCCAGATTAATGATCTGCACCACCCAAACTAACAAATGTATCGTATAATGTTACAAATATTAAATGCTGAACATTGCGTTGTGTCAAACTACCATTTCTTTTTCTAAATCTAAAATCTAACTAAAAACTAATGATAATCAAATCCAAAAAGGTTAAGTACCCACTTATGATAATCAAATCCAAAAAGGTTAAGTACCCAATCGTAATTCACAAGTTTCGTATCAATAATTAAACTCAAATCTGAAATCCGC
>JABUQX010098901.1:5000-7500 GCA_015478945.1 Trachelipus rathkii
TAGCAGTGCTAACCCAAATATTCACCACTGGTTTACAAACCAACGCTATCCCATCATTTTGAAAGCATGCCCACATAATCCCCATACTAGAACCTAATAAACCACGCAACGATTCTCCCTCATATAGACCTATATCATTACTTTCTACTATGTCTAAAGTTCTCGAGAGGTTAATACTGAATAGAATCTTCCCTTTTATCCCTTTCAGATATTCAACATGGATTCAGCCCAAAACAATCCAATACCACACTATACTTACTGATCTAGCACAAAACATCCTCACAGGTCTTAAACAAAATCTACCACCCTCTCGTACTCTCTTAGTGGTAATAGCTTTTAACAAAGCGTTTGAAACAGTCTCATGTCACCTCTTAATAGTCAAAGTATTAAACATAGAAATAAACATTAATAAGAAGAAAATAATAGCAAATTTTCTATCCTGTCTCACAGCTAGATTCATCCAAGGGCGCCATACCGTAGCTCCTCAGGGAATCATCCAATCACCAACACTCTTTAGTCTATTTATGCATGATCTACCACACCTACATCCACATCTGTAGAAATCAATGGTTATACAGATGTCTTAGAAATTACAGCCAAAAGTCCTCCTATAAATACAGTAAGATAAGAATTACAGTAATATATAAACCAATTGGGGAATTGGGTGTCAACAAACAGAATGACTGCCTCTCCTCAAAAATCCTCTATTACATTATTCACACCTAACAAAGGAGAGTCCAACACCCATCCAACAATTCTCCTTTCAAACAACAGACTCTAAACACATTAAACAACTCACCATCCTTGGCTAAGCTTTCTATTCAGACATTAGACTTACCCCGCCCAATAAACAATATTACCTCTAGAGACACACATAAATTGAATCCGATGAAAACACCAACCGGAACAAATTTTTGGTAAGATCACAAAAATTTGGTCTCGGGCATCAATTAAGTTATAGCGGTTCGGATAACAGAAGTAGCACTGTCCATATTTATTTTACAACTATTGTATCACCAATCTTAAACTATAGTATCAGAGGACCCGGATGTTCACCCATCGATTTCACAATACAGCATCCAAACACTAGAGGTCGTTCAAAACAAAGGTTTTAGAATAATAACAGGCTGCTTCCCTATCACGCTCATCAACCACTTACAAACCCAAAAAATTTTTACCTATAGATGCCCATCTTTACATGATAGGTTACCAATTTTATAGCAAACCACTTTCAACAGACAACCCTTAAACCAAATACTACAGTAACTCCCCCCAGCACCAAGATGGAAAAAAGTTGTTACATCAACCATGTACTGTTTCAACATATATAACACACTTCACCCCCGCCCCTAGATACTCCCATTACCAAACACATCGACCCAATTAACACAAAAAGTAATCCCCAAATATTCAAACTCTTCAAGCGTCTCCACCCAAATAACTCCCACAAAACAAATCTTGGACCATCAAACCAGAATGATGCTGTCCCGTCTCCGATCTGGGCACAATCCCCCCTCCCTCCTTTAGGAATATCAATTTAGATTCCATAACGCTCCATCCCCCCACTGTCAAAAATCTTCCTCTATGACAGATGACGACATATTACACCTTTTACTAAACTGCTCGGACTTAACGGATATCAGACATAACTTTGATACTCACTTTCTGATGGATCTCTGGGCTTAACCTGCTGTGGTGTCCCAATATCTGCGAATCGGCCGTTTCTCGTGGAAGGGGAGCGAGAGGGTTATCAATGAAGTATACACACACACATATATATATATATATATATATATATATATATATATATAGTATATATAATAATAATTATATATATATATATATATATATTATAGCATACATACATATAATATATATATATATATTAAATATATATATAATAATATATATATAATATTATTAATATATATATATATATATTATATATATAATATATATATATATAATATATATATATATATATATATAAATGTATATATATATATAATATATAATATATATATATTAGTATATATATATATCTATTAGTATATATATATATTATATATATATAAATATATATATAATTATATATATATATATTATAGTATATATATAAACAAATGGATGTATATTATATATATATATATTATATATTTATATATATATATATCAAAGCAAATATAAAGCAAATAAAAGTCTTACAAAGTGCGAACAAGACTCCCTTTGTCACTTCCTTGATCCATTGATCGTGACGTACAAAAAGGAAAAAAAGTTTTGTAGAAGCTCTTCTGAACGTCCTTTTCGACTCCTCCAAAATCAATAACGACAAGGCCAAGATTTTCTTCTCTCTTTAAAAAGAAAACAATTTATCACCAAAGTTTTCAATTTCAAGGCAAACTTTTTTCCATATATCATCCTAATAACAATCCAAATCAATTATAATTTTTGATCAACATACACAATGGCCTTTTCTTCCAAACTTGATTTATCTACTATA
>JABUQX010098902.1:0-14750 GCA_015478945.1 Trachelipus rathkii
GTTTATCTTCTTTCCTAGGCTACTACTACTGCTACTACTACTACTACTATTGAGGTATTTTCCCCCTTTATGGTAACTTGTATTCTTTGAGTACTCACCGACTTGTTCGTTACTTGTCATCTTTCATAATTTATTATTCAGAGCTATTTTGTATTGAGCATATGCAAGTTTATAACTATTTTTTTTTGTTTCACTCAGATTAACACCCCCTGTAAAAGCCGAAATGACTTTTTTTTTTTTTTAGTTTTTGTTTCATCCAGATTACTCCATTTTTCTTTTCTTTCTTTAAATATTTCTAGTTGTAGAAGGTAGCTGCTATTCTCATTCTTTCGTATGTTCCACTGAGAAAGTTTGGAATTAGGGTTGGCCCACGCATCAGGTGCGTGGTGCGGTGCGGGGCGACAAAAATGACTTTTGGTGCGGTGCGGTGCGGTGCGTGGTGCGCTTACCCTGTTGCCGTGCGGTGCGGTGCGGAAAATCCCGGTGCTCGGCCGACCTTATTTGAAATATTCTTTGTTCCTTCTTATTATCCCCACTTTACTAATACTTTTTTTTACCTCCCCCCCCCTCAAGATCATGTAATAGAGCTTTGAGCGATGCGACTCTGGTTGATTAACCAGATTTGATTATACTGATGATGGAAGACTTATTTGAAATCATAGTGTAACTCGTTGGAAAGATAGGTAACACCCCACCCTCCTTCCCTTCTTCTTATCACTCTACCTCTTTTTATTTTTCTTTCCCAACTTTTATTCGTAATATTTTTTTCTCACGACCCTTTCATTCGAGTTTGTTTGTTTGTGTGTGTGCATATCTAACGAGCACATTTGACATATAATCAACGTATTACATGTATGAATTAATATATTTCATTTCCAACGCACGCATGTGTGTGTGTGTGTGCGTGTGCGCGCACACACATGTACAGAAGTCTTATTTCGGAGAAAAACGAATAAAAGGAATCTCTTCCATTTGATGAGTCTTATTGAGGAAATGTGAAATGCGGGTTCTCTTAGTCAACCAATATATATATATATATATATATATATATATATATATATATATATAGTATACTATATAGTATATATATATATATTATATATATATTGATATATAGTATTAATATATATATATATATAATATATTTATATATATATATTATTATATATATATAGTATATTATATATACGTATAACACTGTGATAATCCAGTTTTCCAGGTAATGAAACCGCACCGCTTAAGCCATTGCATTATATATTTGGGTAATTAATAAAAGAAAATTTGTGTTGCCAACGCATTCAACGGGCTGACAGAAGTTTGAAGAGAGTCGCGGGTAAAAAGTGGGTGGGTTTAACACTTTACTAGGAAGGAAAACGCTATATATCTAAGCTATTGATTCTGAAACCTTTGGTATCTACCCCAAAAGTGGTCGAGCAAGAGCTTAATTGGTAGGTCGCAAGAGCTTAGATCTTACTAATTTATATTCTTGTTACATGTGTTTAAATTTTAAATATGCTCTACATAGAATTTTAAATTTTTTTGGGGGGGGGAGTCCGATTTCCTAAGCCTATTCAAATATATAGTAGTATAATAATAGTTATTATATATATTAGTATATAGTATTATATATATAGATACTATATAAGTATGATAGTATATATATATATATATAATATATATATATATAATATATATATTATATTACTAATATATATATATTATATATATATAGTAGTATATACGTAGTATATATATATGCACCAAGTCCTAAATTAGGAGGCCGTTTTTCAAATGCATTGAAAATGCCCCTATTAAGCTCTTATGTTGGCTTAGATTACGCCTATAATCTACATTTCACGCCGACTAAAATATTTTTTTTTAAAATCTTTTTCGCGATCATAAATTTACGGCGCTCTTCATTTAGACGTGTATATAATATATATATATATAGTATATAATATAGTTACTATATATATAGTATATATATAGATATAATATATTATATAAATATAGTTATATAGTATATATATATATAGTATATATAATATATATATATCTATAAGCGCGCCAACCCCTTTTTAATTTCAAATGAGGTTGCTATGTTGATTCTTCCACTTAATTTTTGGGGTACAGCGATCAAAAAGAGGTTAAGAACAACTGCCCTAAACCCTAGGATGCTGCAGAAAATATAACGTACTAGTTTCAAAGGTGGATGTCGACAGTCCGGATTGTCGTCTTAATTGATGGTTCTCCATGCATAAACTCTGGTACTATTCGAAGTAATGGAAATTATTTATCGAACCACATTGCTTTCTTTTGCATTTTCTTCGGTGTTGGTTTTATGATCTGTACATCCGTCATCACCTTTTACGGAATTTCGCGCTGGTTTTAATGATTGAAGATTTATTTGTTGTAGCCCATCCACGAATATCTATGCTGTGTATAAAGTGGTCTGCGGATAGTTCTTACGGAAACGAAGTCTTCAAATGTGGATATGGAGTTGTGAGTTCATTTTTGTTACAGAGGGTAGAGGGGGGGGGCAGGGTTCTTGTTCAACACAATTCTATTCTCCGAAGGTCATTGTTATTCCGTTCAAAATTCGGTTGCTTTTGCCTGACCGTGGACGACTCTTGCTCGGAAATGCCAAGCAATTTTTTATTTATAATTACAATAAATTGTTTTTTCCTCCTTAGAAACCTGTCATGTCAAGTCACCTATTTTACCGATTGGTTGGCCATACCTGCCCTAGACACACAGTGTTCACCCTGTAAGACATAAAATGTCATCTAAAGACCATTTATTATTTCATTTCCGAAATTAAAATTAATTATATATATATATTATATTAGTAATAATATATATATAATATATATATATATATATATTATATATATATAGATATATATATATATATACCTATATATATATATATATATATATAATATATATATATATATATATATATATATATATATATAAATATATATATATATATATATAATATATATATAATATAATATATATATTATATAATATTATATATATCCCAAATATATATATAATATATTATAGATATATATATATATATAAATATATATATATATATATATATATATATATATATAACTATATATATATATATATATATATTAATATATATATATAAATTATATAATTCATAAATAGCGTATAATAGAAAAAAGGAAGGTAGCGTAAAGCTTGATAATTAAATGTGTTTTGCAATAGAAAGAGCCACGACGAGATCAAAAGTTGTGCGTGGAGTTGCCATTCCGAATTGTTATGGAAGGTCGACGACATAATCCACTCAATCGATTCCACGTTAAATTGCTTTCTATAGGCGAGGAAAATAGACGAGCATATTCAAGGATAAATCGCAAGGGAGCTTCGGGAGATGAGGATTTTGCCGTTTAATGAAAGAGAGAGAGAGCGGAGGAAGAGAGAAGAAGAGGAAGAGAGAGGAGAGAGAGAGGACAGAGAGAGAGACCGGAGAGACGAGAGGATAGTAGGAGAGAGAGAGAGAGAGAGAGAGAGAGAAGAAGAGAGAGAAGAGAAGAGAGAGAGAGGAGAGAGAGAGAGGGAAGAGAGAGAGAGAGAGAGAGAGAGATGAGAGAGATGAGTGTGAGAGTGAAGTTGATGTGAGTGAGTGTGAGTTGAGTGTGAGGATGAGAGTTGAGTGAAGTGAAGTGAGTGAGTGGGACTTGATAGTGTGAGTGAGTGGAGTGAGTGTGAGTGAGTGATGTAGTGTGAGTGAGTAGTGAGTGGAGTAGTGTGTGAAGTGTGAGTGAGTGAGTGATGATGTGAGTGAGTGAGTAGTGGAGTGAGTAGTGAGTTGTAGTGTGAGTGAGTGAAGTGAGTTGATGAGTTAGTGAGGGAGAGTGAGTGTGAGTGAGTAGTGAGTGTGAGTGAGTGACGTGAGTTGATTGATGAGTGATGGAGTGAGTGTTACGGGAGTGTGTGTGATGTGATGTGAGTGTAGTGAATGAGTGAGTAGTAGTGAGTGAGTGTGAGTGACGTGAGTGAGTGAGTGAGTGAGTTGAGGAGTGAGTGAGTGTGAGTGACTGAGTGAGTGTTGAGTGAGTGAGAGTTGAAGTGAGTTGAGAGTTGATGATGTGAGAGTGTGATGAGGTGAGATGTGAGTGACAGTAGTGAGTGGAGTGTGAGAAGGTGAGTGAGGTGAGAGTGAGAGATTGAGTGGATGAGAGTGGAGTGAGATGAGAGTGTGAGTGAGTTGAGAGTCCGAGTGAGTGTGAGTGATTAGAGTTGAGTGAGGTGAGAGTGTGAAGTGAGTGTGAGAAGAGTGTGATGCATGTTGAGTGAGTGTGAGATGTGAGTGAGGAGAGTGTGAGTGAGTGTGGAGATGTGACGTGAGTTGAGGTGTAAGTATGGAGATGAGTGAGTGTGAGAGTGAGTGAGAGTGAGAGAGTGAGTGAGTGAGTTGTGAGTGTAGTGTGAGAGTGAGTGTGTGAGAGTGAGGAGTAGGAGTGAGGAGTGTGATGATGAGAGAGTGTGAGTATGTGTGAGAGGTGGGTGATTTGAGTTTTGTTTGTTTTTTAGTACGGATCTCAATTAAATAAGAGAATATTCTCAAATCTATGTTGACATGTCAGTCTGAACACAAACACACGACGGTCTAGGGAGCGGTCTTGATCAATAAGGAAAAAAACCACGTCAACGCCATTGGCCTGAATAAAAGTGAGATTTCAAGGAACGTACACAGATTTTTGATACCTATCTGAGATAAGACCAAAATTAAAAAGAATTCAAACAAAGTTGTTGAAAACTGATATTTCATTTGTTTTTGTTGTGTTGTTAAGGCATCTTACTTAGTCTCAGTATGAATGGATATACTGTGCCGCAGTTATTCCACATTCTTAATGTAGCAAAACATCACATCATCATCAAATCGAACATTCGGATAAGTCTTTAAGCTTTCAGCACTCACGGTCGGGGGTGCCGGTGAGTTAATACATTCGTATTTATGAAATGAAAGGAAGAAGACAACATTCCGAAAGAACGAAAAACGTTTACATTCCAATTTGATAGATAGGTTATGGGTTATGAATCGTTATCGAGCGAACCCAGTTTACGAGTGGTATTACGCTCTTTAAAGAAGGCGGCAGCGTGAAGATGAGAGCGTATTACACGATCGCTGAGTACGGGAGGTAATCCGGAACTGACTGGATGCAAACTATCATGATGTTGCCACTATGTTTGGAGATTTCATGGCAGTTGTCACCCATCCTCGCACAGACTTTCTTAACATGCACCGTGTGTACGCACCCTTGTCCCAACATTCCTCACCTAGAACAGTGTGGAAGAGCGGCTTAACATATTGCGTAAGCGCATCGCCTATGTGGAATGCGGATCGAGGATTGTTGATAGGTAATAACGTGGTGATGAGACGTGGTATTACCTGTACGACCCTCAAACGAAGCGTCAACGTTGATTGGAAATCCCGAGCTCCCATCACAAACCCAACAAAAGGTCGAGCAGATCGCTCAAAGCGGAAAGTAATGGTAGAGTCTCCTGACATTAAAGTCTCGTGCCACTCTGAATTCATTTGCCTCAGATTCTACAGTTACCAAGCATATACACATAACATTCTCAGTTCGTCTTCATGAACCGTAATCTGATTTAAAAAAGTTGCAGAGCTGGAAAGCGAAAAAATTTGGTATTGCACCATACATTGCCCCGCACAGCTGAACTCCTTTACTGAGAAAGTCAAAATCTTACAATGTATTGTGTGTCAAATGACAATGTGATTCTCTATCTTATTCCTCGCATGAAGATCTGTTAAAAGGTGACGATCTCAGTCAGTAGAAGGAAATCAAAGGGGTACGACGCGTGCGTTGAAAGAGGAACAAGAAATGGCGACAGCGATGTCTCTGAAGCATGACGACGCTGGTAAAAGTTTGTGACAAGCCATTGGAAGTATTTGAAGGTTTATCGTTAATAGTTGTTATCATATACGATATAAAAGTTTAGTTAAAAGTTCGGGTATTTTTTGATCTACCTTAATATATATATAATAATATCTATACAAGGTTGGATTTTGTTAAATCAATCAGAATATAATCTATATAAACAAACTATATTATATTTGTAAAATATATATATATATAATAATATATATACTAATATATATATATATATATATATATATATATAATATATAGCCGTCCCTCCATATATAATTATATATAATATATATATATATATATATATATATATAAAAGTTTGTTATAGCACAAGATTTTTTTTCACCACACCCACACAAAAATAATTTTTTTCAATCTATGCACAGGATTCTAAAATTGTGTGCCGCACATGACCGCATCGCACCAAAATAGCCATCTCCAATCCTACATCAGACTCGGCATAACAAAAAATAAAAATAAAATAAAATATCATTTTTGCACTTTTAAATGGGATCGCAGCTAAACGTTAGGGGCATTTATACCCAGGCATCCGGACGATGGCTCTAGCCTATAGCCACTCCTCCTCCATCATGACCTTTTTTTCTTTCTACCTTTGTTACATGAATGGACTGTACGAGTGAGCTTTTGTTCTTTATTATTATTATTATTATTTTATTATTATATTATTATATATTATTACGTTAAATATACGGAAAATAAGTCAAGGCCGTCTCTCCCTCTCCCCCCCTATGGAATTTAAAAAAATACATTAAAAAAAAAATAAGTATGAATGGAGGGAGGAGGTTTGAGAGCGCCTGCGCTCAACTTCCCCCACACACCCCCCACTTTGTTCTCCCAACCCCGACCGTATATATTGAACTTCATGCTGTTCATCCCCCCTCCCCCCCGTTTCCCCGCTTCCCTCTCTCTCCCCTCCTTCTCTCTACCTCCTCACCTCAGTTTATTTAGTATTCATTTTTTAACTTAATTTTTCGTGCATATATATATGTATAATAATATATATTTATTATATACAAATATATATAGATATATAGATATATATATTATAGTATATATATATATAATATATATCTATATATATATATATATATAGTATTATATTATAAATAATATAATATATTATAATTATATATTATATTATATATATATAGATATATATATATATATAATATGAGTGATGGACGATTATGAAATTTTTGCCGATGACGATTATAGTAAATTTTGACGATGCGATTATTGAAAAAAAATATATTAATTTTTTTTTCTCTCTCTCTCTCTCTCTCCTCTCTCTCTCTCTCTCTCTCTCTCTCTCTCTTCCTTTCTCCTCTCTTTCTTCTCTCTCTCTTTCTTCCTCTCTCTCTCTCTCTCTCTCTCTCTCTCTCTCCTCTCCTCTATATAATAAATATATATATATTATATATATATATATATAGATATAAAATATAATTTTATAGTATATATATATATAATATTATATATATATAGTATTATATATATATATATATATTATTACCGTTATACATAATTATATAATATATAAATATAATATTATATTATATATATATATAATATAATATATATATATATATAGTAGATATAATAATAATATAACAGCTGTAGACAGGGGGGGAGGTCAGGGCTCAACCCTCCAATTATTTAAACCGATTCAAAATTTTTATTCCTTAAGTCCTTAATAAATAATAATAATAAATAATAATAATATAATAGTAATAATAATAATAATAATAATGAATAATAATAATAATAATAATAAATATGAAAAGTATCTTTTAAGGGAAAGAGGAGACATGTTGTGATCCGTAAACATTCTTAGGTCAGTGGTTGTTCTCATATATGTATTAAATATTTAGACCAGGCTTAAATGTAAGGTTTCCAAGTTGCAGATATAGCAAATTGCTACCTCAGTTATTTAATAATGATGGAGTAAAATATTAAAAGATAGGAGAGCTGTAATCGTGTGATGGACTAGCATAGTTCATCCTTCTTCAAACTAATCTTTCTCTCCCATTAACCTATGTTCATCGTGTCTTGTTTTCTGCCATTCAGGCTTAAGGACAGTGCGTATCGGGGGGAAAAATTCTCGTTCTCCAATCACCCTCGTAATTTTCATCAGCTAGAAATCGTTGCAGAGGTACTCTCGACGAGCAAACGGGCTTCATCAAACGAAGTGAGATAACTTCCTTGTTCTCCTACTGACAAATCTTTTCTACCCTTGCCAAAAACATCACTAGCAACTTCTGTTAAATCTCCCTTTCCTCTGATGGTTCTGTTGTTAATTCTCCAACTAAAAAGGAAAATCTCTTCGGCCTCCAATTTTCCTCCAACCCTAGGCGATTCTGGCATTTCTCTTCTCTCCTTCTCTCTCTCTTTCCTATGCATTGCCTGTGATTACATTTGACTGGTGCATAGGCCCTGAAATCTATGAAGGATAGGGAAGACGGGTGCCCAGATGGCATTCCTCCCCATTTGAGGGTTGCTTCCGTGCCCATCCCCGCCCCTCGCTTTCAAACTATACTTCCCTTATGTCTCAATACAGCACTGTCCCTCAGTTGGAGCTCGCAACTAATGTCTCCAAAACTATTCCGAAAAAGAAAGCCGCTCTGATCCTTCTAACTATCGCGCTATAGCTCCACTTGTATTCTTATCTAAATCTTTGAAAACCCGTCACAACTCCACTTCTGAGATTATTCTGGAAAGCCATCATTCTTTTCTTTAATAGCAGTACGTCTTCACGCTCGAGGTTCTTCGGCGATTGCTTTCCTATCTAACCGATTATGGTTTTCAGCTCTTTGGAACTACGGGGGACTTCGGTGGTGGCGCTTGACATATCCAAAGAATTTTGACCGGGATGGCACGCGTCGCTTGCTCTCCCAAGCTCCCTCCCTTGGTTCCCTTTCTCTTGCTAATTAAACTAGCTTTTCTTTTTCAAATTATCTAAAAATTCGGGGGCCTTCGTTTGTTGTTGAGGGCGACTTCTTCTTCTTTTTCTGTCAATAAGGGTGTTCCTCAGGTTCTTTCTTATCTCCTACTTTATCCTACTTTTCTTTTTCTTTCTTCATTAATGATCTCACCTGCACATCTAAACTCTATCCACTCATATACCGATGGCTCGACCCTTCATTTTTCAACTCATTTCAGGTCTGCTTCCTCTTTTACTTCTAGAAATGCTTCTCGTCTTAATCTTTCCTTATGCTATTTTCACTGATCTGGATAGAATTTCGGGATGGGGTCGTCTGAACCTGTGGAAATTCAATTATTAAAAACAACCCAACTTCTGCCAAATCTCCTTCTCTAAAAAGCATTCTAACTTTCCTATCTTCCGATGTTCTTCGTCTCTCCGTTGACAATATAAACATCCTTGATCCTAACATAAACAAAAAAATGTCTTGAAACCTCATTCACAACGTGCTAGGTGCTGGCCTCAAAGAACTGGATTCTATTTAGATCTCTAGACTTTTTTACCTGCTGTCTCAGTTGCTCCAGCTATAACAGGGCCTTCATCCCGCCCTTGTATGGAGTACGTATCACATATCTGGGGAAGCTCTGGTTTCACCCGGCTTTGGATAGGGTCGAGTCAAAGGCCCAAAGGCTTATAAAAACTGTTCTGTTGCTGCTTTATTTCTATTCTATAGGCACCCAGCGGCCAAGTGCTCGAGGAACTTATCATTTGCGTACCACCACCCTTTACCGACCCCTCGATTGCACAAGAAAGTGTGTATCTGTGTTGATATGTTAACTCCAGGCTAGTTCGCTTGGTGCTTGCTTCTTTCCTGCCACCTCTTTTCTGTGGATCTCTTCTATCTTCTGCATGTCCTGCTGTAATTTAATCCCCCTCACTTTAAAGCCTGCTGCTGCTCATCTGCGTTAATTTCGCTAGGAGAGTGAAAACTTTGAGCGTACTATACTCTCATTGAAAGGCTCTGACTTGAATGTGACAATTAAAAAAAAACTTAGGGCAAAGGTGCAAATGAACTATAATCCCCTACTCACCCACCAAAAACATCAGTAGATTATCCCAGAAAATGCACTTCTTCAACATTACCCTCAGATGGACAATATGCTACAACCACACATACTTTTACCTACTTCAAACTTTTAAATTTAACTTTTAGAAATCTAACACTCACACACACAAAATCTACCATAGCTCTCTACACAGCGGTCGCTATCAGAATTTTGCAATCTTTCTATCCCCCTCTCATTCTTTTAAAACATCAACACCAAACACCATTTCACACCCACACACTCATTTCACGTTCCTTCCACTTTTCATCACAGCTAGCAAATCAAATTGCCCCTTTCTAATGCAATCCATCACCTCTCTCTTCTTCTCCTCAACATTTATTCCTTGACATTCCCAGTTTTCCATACGATTCAAACATTTTCGCCGAAAGATAGGAATGCCGCTTACGCGATCACACCTTCTCTAAGCTATGCATTAAGCATTCCTGGCAAAAGATAAGTGGTTGTGGGCAGCCAACCCAACTACTACCATCACTTAGTTGCCTTCAACGACACGCAGGACTACGATGTCGGCAATTTTTTTCCCCCACACATAGGGATATAATGGATAGGGATGTCTGAGATATTGTCTAGAAGAGGGTGTGGATATAAATATGTGTATATGATCAGGGTTGTGGAGTCGGGGTCGGGGTCGGGGAGTCGGTAGTTTTGAAGAGAGTGGATCGAGTCGGCAATTGTGAAAAAATGGATCGGATCGGGCAATTTTAAAGGTGGCTCGAATCGGAGTCGTATCGGTAATTTTCAAAAGTGGAGTTCGGAGCGGATCGTTAATTTTGAAGAGTCGGATCCGTAATTTTGAAGATCGAAAATTTTTAACCGACTCAACAACCCTGTATATGATATGGGATAAGAGGTGTCTCATAAGATTCTGGAGATTGAGTGTGGATATAAACGAGAACAGAAAGGCCAACCATTAGGCACTGGAATGTCATAATACCATAATCAAAATGGATATATAATATTATATATATAATAAATATTATATAATATATAATATATATAATATATTACTTATAAATATAATATATATAATAATAATATATATATATATAATTATTGAGTATTGTAATACTGATCCAAAATCTTTAGATATTTGTTCAATTAAATCGGCAAATTAATCGGCAAAAATTGCCGATGACGATGACGATTGGAAAAAAATATGCCGATTTTTGCCGATGACAATCATAATCGTCCCATAACTAATATATAATTATATAATATATATATATATTATATTATATATTATATAAATATATATATATATATATATATATAATTAATATATTATATATATATATATATATATATATAATATATAATAATATAATATAATATATGTATATATATAAATATATATGACAAAGTTAAACTAACGGCCCACACGGAACGGAGTCGATCAAAAAAAAAATTTCGCAAGTAGCCTCTATGATAATAAATAGATGTTCTAGGGCGAAATGATTTTTTATCTATGTCTAGGGCGAAATAGTAGGTCATTCAGGAAAAAAATTCATTTCATTTTTTTACGAGCCCCGTTCCGCGTAGGAGTTAAGAAACTTACAATAATTTTTTTTTATTAACTTAATAATTATAAATATTTAAATAAATTTATATTATTATTATATTATATATATATAATAATATATATATTATATATATATATATATATATATATAATAATTAATTATATATAATATATATATTCCGGAAGCAGCACTCTTATTAAAATACACACAACCTACACACGCACACTTTTCCTAACTCTACTTACTCCTTATTAAAAGAAAATTGAAAAACTTTTTTTGTCACACTCATGATTAAAGTTGCCTCTGAAATATTTGATACCGTATTACAGCATCATTAAGTTGCTGTTATTTTGTTACATGAAGGATGAAGAAGCTCTATGGACTTAAATCGCTGCGAAAACTTTTGGAGTAGCCTGCCCGCGAGCTCTGAATTTGTCTATCGAGTCCCCCTAGTGCTGCACAAATCTTCTATTGTATGGGCACGGCTTGGGTGATTACTACTTAATGTATATTCCAAACCCACATAGTCATGAAGCACTCATGTTTCGGTTGCCCTGTCTCAGTACCTACTCTATCTCTCAATTTTCTGAGGTACCTGTTTTGTTTATTGCAACCCGAATACCATCTCACCCATTTGGAGTCCATCAAGGAAAGAAAATGAGGATAAACCCGTCTCACAAAATTGTAATTATTTATTGCCCAAATCCTTAAAAATTGCCATGATTTAAATGTCATATTTTGAAAGGAATGCAGCATTTTTTCGCGACGTTTCATTATCATAATCATTGTCACTTGTGACTCACTCTCCCCCTCCCTCTGTCACCTATAGAACCCCATATCATTAGCAACGGTTCACCGCTTTTAAAACTTCGAAAAAAAATTTCATGAACACTCCATGGAATTGTCACAACTTAAACTAATTTCTCCCCAAAACATTTGAATATTTTTCTTATCAGAGTCATTTACTTAACTTGCAAATTAATAATAATATTATAATAATAATATAATAATAATATAATAATAATAATAAAATAATAATAATAATAATAATTTGATTATAATGGAAATGGCCTCTCGAACAGGATATCCCCTTAAATGATGAAAACAGTTTTCTGTGCGGCCTCATCATTCGTTCATTTTCGCTCTATTCTCGTCATTATTATTATTATTCGTTAATAATAATAATAATAATAATAATAATAACTTTAGCATAAAATATTCTAATAATAAGAATAACAATAATAATAAAATAATATGGTAATAGTAATATTATAATGTTTAGTGCCATATTTTTTTTTGTTTTGTCGAATAAGATTCAATTTGTATTATTTTAATTTAAGTGCGAGGAACTCTCTCACTCATCTTCACAGGTTAATAGTTCACTAACTAACTAGCTAAATAAATAAATAAATTAAATGATAAATAATTAATTAAATAAATATATGAAAAATAATTAAATAATTAATTATTCTAAGATTGTTAAAGTCATCGCTCATATACAAATCTACTGGACAAGCTACGTGAGTATTGAGCCCAACTCACCAGCCCATCCCCTATATATATTATATATATATATATATATATATTATATATATATATATATATATATAAATATATATTATATATTATTATAAAATATATATATATATATATATTATATATTATATATATATAATATATATATAAATATATATTATAATATATATAATAAATATATAATTATACACAAACAGTTATTGTAGTTTAAAATAAAAAATATGAAAACCGCGCCACTCACAGCACTGCGGAGAAAGGCGAAATAATAATAATAATAAACAAAATAATAATAATAATAATAATATAATAATAATAATATAATAATAATAATAATATAAAAAAAAAAAAAGAAAAAGAATATTGGTATTAAGTGGTTCTAAAGGTTTTGAAAATCTTTATTATTATTTATTATAGTATAGTGTGAAAGAATCTCGATAATAATTTAATTAGAAAGCATATATAATAATATATATATAAATATATATATTATATATATATATATAATATATATAATATATATAATTATTAATTAATATATAGATTATATATATTATCTTAATACAGTAGGGGGCCGAGCCGAACGGAACTAGGGGGGACGTTTCCATACCCCTAGGGGAGGCGTAAGACCCCCGCGAACCAAAACCAAAGAGCGGGGGTTCCGAGACCCTCCCCGGAGGGGGAATATGTCCTACCCCGTCGTTTCCCGGAAGCGAGAGACCCCACTCCGTGCCATCTCCGGTCAACCCCTTGCATGTAATTTATTTAAAACACCATCCCAACATTAAAGCCAAACTAAGTTACGTTAATTAAAATAAGTTTAAAATTACTATTTTTCATTTTATCACTTTTTTTTTAAAACCGATTTTTTTTTATTTTTTTGGTTGCATAACTAAAATTTTACGCAATTCCCAAAAATTGTATTCCTTTTTTACTTAGCATAATAGTTTAAACAAGACGACTACGAAACGCTATATATATATATATATATAATATATATTATAATATAAAATAATATATAATATATATATATAATATATATTAGATATATATATATATATATGGACAAAGTTACTTAATGGAGACATGGAACGGGAGGTCGAATCAAAAAAAAAATTCTCAGGTACCCTTTATGGTACATAAATAGATTTTCTAGGGGTAAAATGAGGTTAGATAGGTTAGGAATACCCTTTTACTAATTTACTACTTTAAAACATTTTACTTTGACACTGATAAAAAGATCAACAATATTTGCGTAAAAGTTAAACATATTCTTACTTATTTTATTTACAAAAAAAGGGCCAGATAAAAATGCCATAACGTATATAAAAAGGTTAGTTGCCCTTAATTATCATTTCTTTTACGTTTAACTTTAACACAATGACCGCTTCAAACCCTTTTATTTTCAATACATTTTTTTGAATTAAGAATGACGCGCTTCAAACTAGTCCCAACATAAGCAATAAAAAATATTTTAATTACTTTCAAAAAACTAATGTTCGTTTTAAAAATGTTTATTTTTAATTCTCTCTTCTCTCTCTCTCTCTTTCTCTCTTCTCTCTCTCTCTCTCTCTCTCTCTCTCTCTCTCTCTCTCTCTCTTTTTTTTTTTTTTCTTTTTTACCTTGTTTTTTTTTATTATAGAGCGAATTTCATTACTATCTTGAGAAATTTTTTTTCCATAATGTACGG
>JABUQX010098903.1:0-5000 GCA_015478945.1 Trachelipus rathkii
AGAGGATATATATTTATATATATATATATTATATATATATATATATATATATATATTATATATAGTATATAGTATATATTATGTATAGTATATAGTAGTATATATATATATATATATATATATATATATATATATACCCTATATATATATATAAGATATAGTATATAGTACACACACAGGGTGATTCAAAATTATGATAAAAATTTTTGGCAACTGATAAGAAAAGCAAAAATTAAGGTAAAAGTTCCTATAAGGTATGACGTATGTGGGCTTAGTTATCCGTCTGGGCTGTCTGTATGTGGGTTTTTTATAAATATTTTGTATCTACGAAACGCAAATAGGGTTACAAACGCCTTATAATTTGGGTTGAGTAGCGTGTTTGTGTGTCAGTGGCTAATGAACGACAAAAAGAAGTTATGCGAATTTACTATAAAATTTAAAATGGCGGGCCGTTAAGAGTTTAGGCGACATTCCATTAAAGCGGATGACTTAGGTTAAAATGTTAAGGAAGCAAAAAACACCCTATTGATGTACGCATAATCAAATGATATAACATTTAATAAATTATGAATTTATTAATGAGGGAGAATGTAATTTTAGTAATTGGAAACATCTCAAATTAAATAATAACAATCTTCCACAAACAGGCAACTTCTTCCATTAAACTGTTCAAGCAGTACCATTTTCATGTTGACCAAAACAACGCAACTACTGTATAACAGATAGAAGGTGGGCACTGTCTGTTTTGTGTTAGCACATTACAATGTAACTCATTGACTGTGTGTGTGCCTCTTACGTGTTTCTTTCGTTATTGAATGTGGATCGGTAATTACCACGTGTGATTCATACTCTGAACTTGCTGGGACATGCATCTAATGTATGGGATGGCAGGCTGGCGGCAATAGTTCTGCAGCAAGACGTTTTGTACGCAAGAAAATATGCAACCGAATTTGTCGGCAGGCCGCAAGGTTTTATGCCCACTATGTGCAGTCAACGCCTGTCTGAAAAGCAGGGTATTTGCAGTCCAAAGAGCACTCTAATGCAGACAGACCCCCATGTTCTGATTTAGATTTTAGAAGAATTAGTTCTTAATGAAATTTCTGAGCAACCTGAAAAAGAGCATGCGAGAATTATCACTACAGTTTAACTCGAACCAATCTAGTATTTGGAGGTTACTAGACGAAGGCAAGGCAGTTACCCGGCGTACCACGTCCAGTCAGGTGCATACTCTAAGTTGGGCGGCACGTGGACTATGCCTCGTTCGTGTGCGTTATTTGTCAAGTGGTTTTTGCAAGGCAAATGCATTGACCGCAAACTTTTAAGCGAAGGTTTTTATTTAACCGCGGAGGCTCAGCTTTACAAGAACATATATATCGTTAAGCGGTCAGTGAACGAACACATTTGGGCAGACGTAAATCCTCATGCCATTAAACAGAACCGCTCACAAACATCAGTTTTCAGTAAAGCATTTGGGCATGGCATTTTTACATGATCATATATTATGATCGAGCTTGCCTCTAGTCTTAATGCATTAATCTAGCTTAAACTTTTTGGAAACGCATGGCTCCGTACCTTGTTTGATGATGTAACGGTCTTTCAGTTGCGCCAAAATACATGTGGCTTATGGCATGATGGGGGGCTCCTGCACACTTTTAGTGGGCGCAGTTTCGTGAACACCGAATGGTACGCGTTTCCCAAGTCAATGGATATTGGTCGAGGTGGCGAGTTCAGTGGGCGCGCAAGGCCTACGCAGACCTAAATCGCATTTGGATTATTAACGGCGCTTTGGGCTACATTTAAAGAGCCTTAGCATACTCTTCTTCATCACCCGTTGAAGGACCTACGATTAAGGATTTGAACGGAATTGAAACGATCAAACAGACTCTTGGAATTTTGAAGGGGTCCGACAATCGATGAGAAGACCGACGCCTGGAAGCGTTTGGGAACAACGGAGGTCATTTCAACATCATCTTTAGTCTTTTGATACCATTTGTAGGTGCTTTAAGAACAGTATGTTTATGTTGTATAAAATCTAAACCTATATTACAATAATGAATATGGTTTATTTACAGCGTCAATATTATTCGAATGGTTATTCGTTCCTCAATACCTTTAACGTCCGCGCATTTTTAAATTTAGAGTTTGTACTTACTTGGTTTCGTAGATACAATAGATATTTAGTAAAAACACATACAGACAGGCCAGAAAGGAAAACTGAAGCACATGTACGGCATACGCTTTATAGGAAGGCTTTTAGCCTTTATTTTTGCATTTTTTATCAGTTAACCAAAATATTTTTACGAATGTCTAGATTTTGAATGGGCACGGCCTATATACTATTATTATATTATATATATTATATATATATATATAGTATATATATATATATTATATATATATATATATTAGTATATATATATATATATATTAGTATATTATTATATCAGTAAAGTTTTGAGGTATATATATCGGTAACTTAAAAGATATCAGTAAAGTTTTGTACGTAATGTGAATTAAAGAAGTTACCCGCATCATATCTCGAAAACTAAGATAGGTAGCAGAGAAAGCTGATAGCATAGTATGGAATCCAACATAAAAAACTTTATAGAGGATGTTTCAAAATAAAAAAATAAGGATTTACAGATAATTTTTTGATATCTTTAAAATTACTTTTTTTTCCAGGCAACTATAACATATATGGAGATTCTCTAGCTGAGGAAATATGCTAAGAATTAAAAGGAAAAAAAATTTTTTATACAAATAATGTATTTAGAATCAAGCATATGAATTTTTTTTAGGGGGCGTCGAGCGACGGTGGGACAGAGGGGGGCGACGAAGTCCCCCCGGGCGTCCCCCGGGAGGCCGAGAGCGCCTTAAGGTCTTTCATCTTTGAAAGTTGCTTGATCATTTGTTAGTTAAAAAACAAAATAAAATTCCAAAAATTTTTCAACAAATTTCATACGCTGATTCTAAATTGATTTGTTTTTTTGAACCTATCTTACTTTAAAGTTATATAAAAAATAAAAAATAATGTTAAGATATTTTTTTTACTTTCACGAAATACATTTTCATAACCAATTCAATATATGTTTATGCAGTTTTCTTGTACTATCTTAGTTTTCGAGATATGATGCGGGTACTTCTTTAGTTTTTACCATAATATATATATATCATATATATATATATATATATATTATATGATATTATAATAATATATATTACATATGATATATATAATATAAATAAGATATATAGTAAATTATTATATATATATATATATATATATATTATATATATATATATTATAAGAAAACCTAATTTTTAAAAACATTTTTTGAATTACACCTTATATTTCAAATTTTTTTCCTGATCATTTGATTGTAAAAATTTGCAACCCTTAAAAATCTGCTGCCCCAAAATTTCGGGGTGCAGCCCCCCCCCCTGCGTACCCACTGCCGGCCTACGAACAACACCTGGTGTCTAAAAACAGCTCCTATCCCCACGCCCCTAAAAAAAAGAAAACAAAATATTCCGCCATACAGGATATATACATATTTAGGAACGCAGATTCTAGTACGAAGCAGATTTTGACGCGCTCCGGCTCGCATGGCCATAACAACCTACAAGAACACAGTATAGCATCGTTAAGATCCCCTCCCTCATCCACTGCCCTCCACTACGACGAACTCTTTAGATCCATCCCCCTCCCCCACATAACACATCTCCCTCAAAACTCATTCATACACTCTTTACATAGCAATACCTCACCAACCGCCCACTAAATCACGGCTCACAAACTCCCGCACCCCCTCCCGCGAAATATCTTAAAACTGTAGTCAAGAGACAGCTGCCGCGACGAAAGATGCAAATGCTCAACTCTAGATTAAACCAGGCATGCACCGCAGGTCCGCATGATCTCCAGAATACAAACATAGGTTTTGACCTCAAGACAGCACCATCCACTGATAACCACGTCGCATAAATATTAAGCAACATATACGCGGAAATTTTCAATAGCTCGATATCAAGTTTAAGAAACAACATAGAATCATTTTGCATCATAAATTGGGAAAAATAAAACAAAAAGGAGAAATAAATCTGGACCCAATACAAATCAACCTAATGAAAGACGCATACTTCTAACAAATAAAAATAATGAAAAGCAAGCAGATTTCAAAATGCAATAATAGTATTTCGCAGAAAAAAAGTTTGGCGTCGTTTGTCGTTAATCCGTCACGGCTGAAGAGGCCCTCGCGTCAAAGAGGCGAAGAAGCTTGTATCGATTGTGAATTCAAATAATTGGTGTTAAAATATAATAAAAAATATAAAAGGTACTGTAATTATCCAAAGAGATTGAAAAAAATGGGTAAAAGAAATTTAAAAAATTTTTTAAAAATTTAGGAAGTGAAAATTTCGAGTAAAGTAACCTAATACAAGATAGGAGGTTTCAATTTCTGAAAGTTTATATTATATATATAATAGTCATATATATATAGTATATATAGTATTATATATATTATATATATATTGAATATATATATATATATTATATATAGTATATATATATAGTCTATAATATATATATAGTATATATATATATATATAGTCATCTTAAAAAAACCCGTCACTCCATCTTCTTCGAAAATATTCTCGGGCTGCGGCCAATCTGCTTTGATATAGATTTAATTTAATATATTATGAATAGTATTATTAGTTTAGTTGTTAATCTCTTTTGGTCGTGTCCTTCGTTATTTATACTGTCGCCCTTCCGTTCTATACTTCCTTATTTTAAATATTTTCCTCCTTATATTAATTACTTTCCTTACTTTCTTTAGGAGTATAAAACTCTTCACTTTTATACTTTTTTCTCACAGTGAAAAGTTTTATTTCGTCTACAGAAAATTAACATTTCATTACACTATCTCCCCTGCAGTGCCACCCTAGTGAGCGTGGAGCAATCGATAAACATTAAAAATTAAAAAATAAAAAACGGTTAGTTT
>JABUQX010098903.1:10000-11903 GCA_015478945.1 Trachelipus rathkii
ATATATATATATATATATAGAGATATATTTATATATATATATATATATATATATATATATATATATATATATATATATATATATACACAAACATCTACAAAAAAAAATACAATCATCATTACAGGTATAACTCTATATTATATTTTATTGTAAAATTACATAATACAATGTTGTACAGCAATAAAACATATTTTTAATAAAAAGTAGTAACTAAAAACATATTAAAATGGGTTTTTTCGTGAGCCTGAATTCTGAAAATTGTTGGATCATATCTTCAACACCTACGTGTACTGCGAACTGACTGTCAATTGATAAATATAGCCAAGCTTGTCAAACGAGACTGACCTGTTGTAGAGTAGAGATAGTTTTAATTAATTTCAGTTTTGAAAAACTCCTCTCACAAGAAGCCACGGACACACAAATTGTAAGAAACAGTTTAAGTGCCTCAGTTATGGTTGGCAACGATTCACGAAAGTCCATTTCAATAATAAACTTAAGCATTTGGCAATGATGTCCAGGCCGCACCATCAATTTTTTTGACCCATTTTCTCACGATTAAAAGAAGTTTTTTTTTATTATTTATAAAAAAATATTCAACATTTGGGGGCTCATTTGATGTAGCCTGGGGCGAACTGCCCCTCCTGCCCCCACTGCGCCACTGCCCGATCAGGATTCAGTTAAGGGAATCGGAGATCAACAGTGACACGCCTGAGATTTGTCTATGAGCTGAGCGAGGCCCGGAGCCGGAGCATGTGTTCGAATGTGCGGGTTACAGTGGCCAAAACCGAGGTGTCTTTAGCAGAGGAACTCCTATAATCCGATTAGTGGTCGAGCACCCCAAGCGAGAGGATCTCGAAGAAAAAGAAGAAAACAGAACAGGGGTAGCAAAGGAAGACAAATAAGAAAGAAGAAGTCAGAGGCATATTTATTTTGTCGGAGCAATGAGCAGGTGCTGGTGTTGGTTGCGGTGGGTGCGGCGCCGAATTACATTTAGTTCTTAATAATCCAATATTGGTGTCAATGTATATGTTTCGAAACCGTAACTTGAATGTTAGTTTCAAGTTCTTGGCGGGTAACCCAAGCAATATATGGGGTCCTATAAAGAAAGAGAATGAGGAATGCATGAATGCACAAATATACACATAAAGCGAAGGTCCACGACGATATCCTGAAGAACAGAATCGGTAAGGTCCCACATGGGGATCTACCGATGAAGAGATCTAAAGAATTAGAACTGTAAGGTCCAACAACAACAAAATGGGACCTATGATTCCCATTCCTCCTGAATCATCCCTCGTCGTCATTCCTTCATCTATTTCATGCATTCCATGCATATTCCTTGCCTCTTCTTTCTTCTGGGTCCTCCGGGGTGTTCAGTTAACCATAGGAACTTGAAACTAACAAATTCTGAGTTCTACGGGTTCAAACATATACATTAAACCAATATTAGATTATTAAGCATGTTAAGAACCAACACTGCACCCACACTGGCTCCAGCACCAAGGCCCGCACCTGCTCATTTGCCCTGATTAAGCGGTTTTCATCTCAGACTTCTTTACCCTCCTTCTTCTTCCCTCTGCGCATTTTTCATCAGAACCCTCCAGTGCTCGCGACACTACTGGAGGGGCCTGAAACCCACAAAATCGAATTATAAGGGTTCATAAACACTTACAAGGGTACCATCATTTGTCCTATTGTTTGCTTGTAGCCAGATTTCAACTCCGGCCAGGTTCCGTTCGGCCCGGCCCGCCCGGCCTGCCTGGCTCGGGTTCACTGTTCCGCCTGGCGTCGTCCGCACTTTGTGTCCTTATTTAACTCCGGTTACTGAAGCGGTGCACGAAAACGCGAAAGCGTTTCACGACATCGCGAACAAGAACACCAATTGAACTGAACGAAGTACAAC
>JABUQX010098904.1:0-2500 GCA_015478945.1 Trachelipus rathkii
GAATAAATGAAGTTGAAAGTAAATGGTTTAATATTAATAGTGGAGTGAGACAGGAATGTGTTGTCTCCTTGGTTATTTAATTTTTTAGATGGATGGGGTTACGAAAAAATTAGAGGTAGGGGATGGTGTTTGACTGATGGAGAGTGGATGGTGCCCTGCTTATTGTACGTGGATGATTTGGTTTTGTGTGGAGAATTTGAAGAGAGTTTGAGAGGATTGGTAGAGGGGTTTGGCAGGGTGTGTAAAAGGAAGGAGTTTGAAAGTAAATATATATAAGAGTAAGGTGATGGTAGTGAGTGAGGAGAGTCCGTTGTGGGAAATCATGTTGGATGGTGAGCAATTGGAACAAGTATCCGAGCTTAAATATTTAGGCTATATGTTGGATGAAAAGGGAACCGATAATTCATAGTGTAGTAGGGAAGTTGTGAATAGTAGAAGGTGGCTGGTGCAATTAGATCCTTGGTGAATACAAAGGGACTAAGTCTCGAGTGCATTAGGGTTTTACATGAGGTTATGTTGTTACCAGTGTTGATTTATAGTAGTGAAACTATGGTGTGGAATAAAAGGTAATGATTTACGGTGCATTCTGTTCAGATGGACAATCTTAGGAGTATGTTAGATGTGAAGTGAAAAAATAAGGAATGAACGTGTTAAGGAGTTGTGTGGTTTGAAGAAAGGAGTAAATGAGAGAATAAACGTGTGTATTAAGATGGTTTGTAGATATGGAGTGGATGGATGATAGTCAGTTGGGTTATCGGATGCATAGTGGTGAGTGTGCTGGGAATCAACCGACTGGGAGACTGAAGAAAATGTGGATCGAGTCAGTAAAGAAATGTGAGTGTGGCAGAGGCGAGAAGAAATTTAAAAAAAAAAAAGGAGTGAATCGATTAGTTTTGTTAGGGGATATCGTTGTGGACCTGACTCAAGGACCGAACCCTACACAGACGAGATGCCACAGTGAGGCTTTGTTGCAGTTTTGTGAAGCCGTAGGGTGGATTTATTTTCTGACTGCCTAACTGCGACGAGCTCTCACTTAATTGTATTGAATGGACGGTAAGAGGGAGGGGCTTTCCTTTCGATTAACGTCATATTCTACTACTTTTCTGTTTCCAGTATATATTGTGCACAACACCCCCAACCTGGGAAAGGTGGTAGATTATATATATATATTATATATATATATATATATTATATGATATATATATATATATATATATATTATATATATATATATATATATATATATATATATATATATATATATATATCAGAGCTGGGTGTTGCGCCACCGAGTTGCGCCTATGGCGCACTATGAATTAGTAAGGCGCAATAGCGCGCAAACAATTTTTAAAAAAGGCGGAACTAAGCATGGCGCACAGCCAATTCTCCATGTTCTATAGCCGCGCCTATGAACAGGAACAAAGCATTTTTTTTTTACCCTTAAAGGTTAGAACTTAGAAGCATGGCTAACTTGTATCATTCTAAAAACCAGTGTAAAATATATATATATATATATATTATATATATATATATATATTAATATATATATATAATATATATATATATATATAATTTATATATATATATATATTATATATTAATATATATATATATATATATATATATATATATATATATATATATAACTAGCAAGTTGTTTGCTAAAGAACCGGCCAACCAGCAGCAGGATGTGAGGGACGTCCTAAGGAAGTCCATGGAGGAGTGGGAGCCCTCTAAAGGCGAGTTGGCCTGGTCCCTTTTCCCCCACCAGCACAGGGAGGTCTTTGTAGACCTATTTATTAAATATAATACCCCCCTTCCCAGCTCTGCAGCTGTAGAGAGGCTTTTCAGCACAAGCGGGGACATACTAAGGGCCAAGAGGTCCTCTTTAGATGAGGGAAACTTTGAGGAACTTGTGTTCCTCAAAGGAAATATGGACCTCCTGGGGGAAAACATGGACCACAAGGACATGGAGGAGGAAGAGGACGTGTAGATATTAGTTTACGGTGTTTTAATTACAAAAATTAATAAATGTGTTTTTCTTCCTTATAAAAGCATGCTTTTGTTATCGCACTAAAGTTTACTTTGTAAATAAATTTAGCGAACACGCACCGGCCGGCGAAAAGTCGCAGACGCAAAGGCGCATAGGCGCATTGAGGTTGACAAAAATATAGGCGCAAAGGCGCTAGGCGCACTAGGTCCGGCGGCATAGGCGCAGGCGCACTCAAAAAAATTATAGGCGCCCAGCACTGATATATATATATATATATATATATATATATATATATATATATATATATATATATATATATATATATATATATATATATATAATATATATAAATATATTTATATAAAATATAAACTACACATACGATATATATATATATATACTACATATATATATGATATATATACCGGTATATATATAATGTTTAAATGAAAAATTAAAGTAAAATGGAAAATATTCTCCCACCAGAAACTTCAGTCTTTGTCAGAA
>JABUQX010098904.1:7500-10000 GCA_015478945.1 Trachelipus rathkii
GTTCTGGTTTCCACCCGGCTTTTGGACGGGTCGAGTCAAACGGCAAAAGGCTAAATAAACTGTTCTGTACTTTCCAGTTCACTTGACCTTCTATCTTTGCGGCGCGATGTTGGTGCTTTATCTCTATCCTATAGGTACCGCAGCGGCAAGTGCTCGAGGGAACTTATCACTCGCGTACCACCACCTTTACGACGCCTTCGTAGCACAATGGGTGCTGTATCTTCGCACGAGTATTGTGTTGACATTGGTTACTCCAGGCTAGTTTGCTGTGGTGGTTCCTTCTTTCCCCACCACCTCTGTTTGTGGGATTCTCTTCCATCTTCTGTATTTCCTATTGAATTTTCTCCCTCACTTTAAAAGCCTGCGTCTGTGCTCCATATGCGTAATTTGGCGCTAAAGGGGTGAAACTTTTGAATGATACTACATCCCGCCTCCTTGAATAGGGCTCTTGCCCGTGAGTGGTGGTGACAACTGTAAAAAAAAATCTTTGAATGGGCAGATATGTGGCAAATGAAACTGAATTCCTATTCCCCCATCCAAACATTTGATGAGTTTTATCAATATATCAATTCAGATTTATCCCAGAAATCGTAACTCTTTCAACCTTACCAGCTCAGAATGGATCATATGTCGCAAACCACAGACAAATTTTGACATTTTCAAAAACTTAAAATTAACCTTTTAGACTTCTAGAATCAACACACACAAAATCTACAATAGCTCTCTTAAACCACCAACTCAACTCACCAGAATTGCCAAATCCTTCTAATCCCCCTCTCATTCTTTTGCACAGCAACACAAACACTTTCACACCAAGACACTCATTTTCACAGTTTTTTTCATCTTTGTTTCATTCACAGCGAGAAAATCAAATTTGCCCTTTCTAAATACATCCATCACCTCTCTCCTCATCTCCTCATCTCCTCAACATTTATTCCTCTGACATTTCATATACAGATACGGATTCATCACATTTTTCGGCCGAAGATAGAAGGGGCTTACTGGGATCAACGACTTCCTCCGAGGAATGCATTAGCATTCCTGACAAAAGATAAGTGGTAGTAGGCAGCCAACCTAACTACCACCGTCCCTTAGTCGCCTTCTACGACACGCAGGACATACGATGTGGGCAATTTTTTCTCCCTACACGTATGGATATAAGGGATAAGGATATCTGTAAGATGTTGTCTAGAAGAGGGGTGTGGATATAAGTATGTGTAATGATATGTTGTATTGGAAGATGAGTGTGGCTAATGGAACCGCGATAACAGAAAGTCGACCATTAGGCACTGAATGTCATACAAATATAAGCAAAATGGGTATATATATATATATATATATATATATATAATTATATATATATATATATATATATATATATAATATATATATATATTATATATATTATTATATATATATATAATATATATATAGTTATTATTATATTAATATATATATATATATATATAATAATATATATATATAATATATATATATATATATTATATATATATATATATATATAATAAAAATTATTATTATTATTATTATTATTATTATTATTATATTATTATTATTATTATTATTATTATTATTATTATTATATATTGATTTTATATATTCAAAATTCTTTAATATTTGTTTATTATCGCAAAATAATCGGCGAAATTGCCGATGACGATGAACGATGCCGATTTAAAAATTATTTCGATTTTTGCCGATGACGATGAGCGATGACGATTAATCGTCCCATCACTAATAAATATACAAATATATGCATATATACATATAATATATAGTACGAAGGCCTAGTATCTATATATATATATACTATATATATATATATATAATAGATTTTATATATATATATATATATAAGTATATATATATATATATATATATCGCAGCACTGGTTAACGAAATCATACTGTTCTCTACACTGCGGCGGTGCCCAGGCCGTAGCTCGCGAGGAACGTGTTGCTCGCGCATTAAGATTCATCACGTTTATTAAAAATAAAATAGTTTTAAAAATTATATATATCAGCGGCGACTCCAGTAACTTTTTACTACTCGGGCTCCTCTCTCTCTCTCTCTCTCTCTCTCTCTCTCTCTCTCTCTCTCTATATATATATATATATATATATATATATATATATATATATATATATATATATATATATATATATATATATATATATATATATATATATATATATACTACGTTTAAAATAAACTTTAAAATAAATAAAGTAGTCTCTCCTTATTTATACTTAAAGAGAATGGCAACATCAAAAGGTAACTTAGAGATCCAAAAGGCAACAATTTAACAACATTTTATAGGCTAGATTCTCACGCATACAATCTCCGCTATTCGATTTGAGCACGAACAGTCACCTTTTTTAATGGATTGAAAAATAGCATTATTTAATAGCGATGATTCTTACACTCTTTGCTTCAATTTTACATAATCTTTTATATTTATTATGTAATATTTTCATTC
>JABUQX010098904.1:15000-36539 GCA_015478945.1 Trachelipus rathkii
ATATATATATATATATTTCGCCCTAACAAATTACAACATCAACTTCTAGAGGGCGATATTCAAAGGTTTAGGCCAAGTATAATGAAAGGCGCTATCTGCTGCTTCACTTTAATGTACAAGTAAATAATTTCAATACATTTAATTTTGATACTAGTTCCAATATAAATCGCGATGATAGGTGCCTAAAAAGACATAAAAAGGAATTAAAAACAAATCAAAACAAATAGGAGCAGGTATAAGAATTTAACATTATTCATTATATAAGATAATTATTGTATAAAGACTTTTAAAAATAATTTTTCTTTAAAAAAAATCTCTGACAAAAATTCAAGTTAAAAATTTATAATATTAAATTTCAAAAAAATAAATCTTAAAACAAACTTGAAATAAAAGGAATTGAAAAATTATGACTATTAACATGAATAAATGAAATCAAAAATAAAACAAAAATTAAAATATATATAGCTTCTTGGTCCGATAAAAATTAAAAAAAATGGAGCCAAATGATAATAAAAACATCTTATAAGAGAATTATTACAGTAAAATTATTAAAGTGAATGTTCTCAAAAATAAATGACATAAGTATTGGCACTTTAAATTTAAACAAAGTTTCTCAAAAAAAAAATTTATGACAAAGTATTGACAATTTATAATTTAAAAATAAGTGCCTTTTCCTTAAAAAAAATTTACATTAAGGACGTGAATTTCAAATAAAATTTAAAAACAAATTTTTTTTTCAAAGAAAAAAAAATTATTGACACTTTGAAATTAAAATTTTAAAAATGAAATAAAAGTATATTCTTGGCCCGATGAAAATTTATACAAAGAGTTTGATGAAACAAAAAAAATGGAGCCAAGATAATATTTAAACTTTAAATATATAAAAATTCTAAGTTGAGAATTTTATTTGTGGCTGAAGTGTTATGTATGTTGTGTCATTTTAGTAAATGTAAAAATCCAATAGCAAGTACGATATTTAATCCTTAAACAAAAGCGGGCGAGGTGCTTGATAAAAAAAAATGGGAGAAAAAAAAACGAAGTATTTCTCGGGGCACTAAAAGATTGTTTAAAGGGGCGCAACGATTATATAAACTATGAAACTATAACACTAAATAAAATATACGAGCGAAGTCCAAGATCGAGTGCAATAATTAATTTTTCCATTAGTAATTTTATCGTTATTAATATTATTATTATTATCATGGTCATTATTATCACTATTATTTTCACGGTCGTTCTTCTTATTATTATTATTTTTATTAATATAGTTGTTATAATAATTTCCATCATTATTATTATTATTATTGTTATTATTATTATTATTATCATTATTTTGAATATTATTATTATTATTATTATTATTATTATTATCATTATTTTGAATATTATTATTATTATTATTATTATTATTATTATTATTATTATTATTATTATTATTATTATTATCATTATTCTTATTATTATTATTATTATTTTTATTATTATTATTATTATTAAGGGCCTCACTCTCAAAATAACTGTACATTAAAAGTTTGAATACAAATGGGAAGGATGGAGCTCGATAATACGATCGCAAAGGGGAAGATAATACATATAAATCTAGAAAAAAGATCGGGCATGAATTTATTCACTTTGAAAATAACGCTCGTGAGAGAGTTTATTTAAATTGCTGGGAAAAACACAAAAAAAATGAAGAAAAATCTTTAAAAAAAATTAGGTTGGTTGACGTTGCCTAGTTCCTGTAGTAACGGAAAACTTATAAACCAAATCTCACTGTGTCTTTAAAAATTAAATAAAGAAAATAAAACTTTAAAAATTCTAAAAAAATTAAAAAAAAGGAATTTAAAAAAAAATCAAATATTCCAACGAAGTGTTTTTGTGGACGAAATTTCATAACACCAAACTGTTAATCTAAAATATTTACGACCGAAATGTAAAAGTCAAGTGGAAGAAAAAAAATGTATAAAATCAAATATAGACTTACCAGAAAATTCACTACGAGGAAACCGATTTTATAAAACAACTTATCGGTACCATTTCTTAAGAAATAATGATTTTGGGAAATCTAAAGGAATTACTTTTGGGGTCGAGGAGGACGCGGGAGAGGGGGAAGGGATTTGAACTTCAGATTTTGATATCAGAGTTTATGAAAAATAAAAATAAGATAGTCTAGAGCAAATAACAAAATTTAATAAAATGCGACTTTGGAAGTGTGATAAACGATTTTTGAGCTTACGTGAGAAAAAAAATAAATATAGAAGAAAGAAAATAGTGATATACAATTTATCTGAAAGTCTTTGGATTGAAGATAAACTGATAATGAAAAGGAGAAATAGATATCTCAAATTTTCCCTTTTCATTTAATCTTTAACAAATAAATTCATTGTTAAAGAGTTCCCCCTGCCAGTGAAAAAAAGAAATTGAGGTTTGCAATTTATGCAGGAGGATTTGAATAGGTGGGTTCTAGTGAAGTATCCCACTGAGGATGTAATGGTTTTAATTTCAACCTGGAAGTTTGAGAAGTTACACAAATGTGGATGAACGGGTGAAGATTCAGGAAGTTACGAATCTTTTTTTTTTTGAATTCCAACTTGTTTGGAAGGAAGAATGGAAAGGATATCTGCAGATGTATCTATCTGATACTAGAGTGCAACCTTTGAGGAAGGAAAAATAAATTACTGATGATTATTCTGGGTTTGTACCTGGGACATGAGATAGAAGCTACCACATTGGAAGGAAAGGAAAGTAAGGTTTGATTTCCGGCTTCTACAGTATAGGGTGTTTTGTAAGGATAAGGATTATACCTGCAATGAATGGTGTTGTTTATTGCAAAATTTGGGAATAGAGTACAGGCGTTATAGATTTCCCTTGGTAACTGGATTGAGGAGAAACCAAAAGTAAGGAAAAGTTAAAATTTGTTTATGTCATAGGGAGTCTCTTAGAAAAGAAATTTAGTTGAGAGGATGTGGGGATTATCTACGTGACTAAAAGACCAGAAAAGAAAATTTTTTTTTTTTTTTTTTTTTTTTTTTTTTTTTTTTGGAAATTTCGTGAGAGTGTGATATTATAGGATCAAAAATGTAGAGTAGTACGAATAAGAAGTTAGTTGGAGAACATTAGAGAGTTTCGTTTGAGAAGGAATTTAATGCATAATGAGAGACTAGATGCTAACAATTTATCTGTGTACAGAGCTTACTGTAAGTGTTCAAGTTTAAGATGTAAGCAATAGCATTAATAATTTGTGTGCATTTTAATTCTCGATATATTAGGTTAATACTTTAAAAATAATAATTTTTTTTTTCTGTTAAAGTATAAGTATTTTGATAATTTGTTTTTGAATTCCAGAACGAAGATTGTTAATATCAAGGTAAAGAAGATCCAATTTCTCAAACATTTTGTGTGTGAAGATAGGGGAGAAGAAAAGTTTCATGAGAAAAGGGTTGTATATTGGATTAATAAGCAAATAAAATTTGAAATTTTAGTGATCTTACCATTAATTTGTTATAAACTTTTCTTTTTAATATTCTTTAATGAAAATGTGTTTACAGTTTCATCTTTTACATGTTAGAAATGTCTTTTCTAATATGTTTTGTTATTTATACATTGATGTAAATAAATGTAAAATAGCCGGCCCGTGGCACTTTAAAAAGAAAATTTTAACAATCTAAAAATAGGTGTGAAGAGGTACAGATTTTCCTGTGTGAGGAAGGAAAAAGAGAAGGATAAATAGATGGTATAAATGAATCTGTGTGATGTGAGGTCGTGTTGATGTGATAGTTAGTTGTGTGGTGGAATGTATTTTGTTTCAGTGATATGTATGTTAAATAAGGAGGTATTTTTGTGGTTAATGTCCTTGTGTTGAGAGTGAAAGGTATTGAGAAATGCAATGAATGTGGTTTTAAAAGGAGTGTGTTTACGTAAGATTTGTTAAGTGTGTTCAACATCATAATGTGAGTGTTCTTTTGAGTTTACACACATATGAAAATGAGGTGTGTATGGAAAGTTTCAGTTTTAACTTTGTGAAGAACGTTGACATGATCTAAGAGTGTGGAAGTTTCTGTAGTGAGAGAAAGGAGAAAGCTAATTTCCGTGTAGAATGCGTGGAGAAGATATGATTTGCGGAGAGGATGGACTGAAAGTTTTGATCCAGCGAGAGAAAAGGAAAGGTAAGAATCCGAATGCGAACTGCACGTAGGTGCGGTTTAAGTATCAATTAAGAAGAGCGGAGAAGTGAGAAATTTGAAAAAAAAAATTTGACAAGCGTGTCGTGTGAAAATATGCAACATGATTCAGTATGTGAAATGGAGAATTAAGAAACAACTCGTGGAGAAGGAGGGATCAACATATGATCAATAAAAAAAACTGGTGGGGTGGGCGACCACCATAGAGAACGCGAAAGTGGTTTCCTGAGAATGAGGTTATCATATCGGAAACGCATTATTAGGTAACGAAATAGGCTCAGATTTCAAAGAAAATTTCAAAGGAGGAGAAGACGTGAAAGCTTTAATGAATGTGGAGAAAGACTCAGTGTTATATGGAACCTTAAACGCTAAATCTTGAGCTTTAGTTCGTGAATGTGATAAACATTTAATGCGAGCTGGAGGAAAATAACGAGCATGCTGAAGGGTAGAAAGAGTTTTCCCATTAACATTTGGCAGAGGTAAGAAAAATTGAATCCCTGGAGAGCTACTAAAAGGTGAGGCGGTGTTATGAGCATGGTTACTATTCCATCTAAAAGCGTTTGTGCTAGTATCTATCTTATTGGGGAATAGAGCCTTGGCATGTGCTTTGCCATTTCCATTTTCTACAATATGAACACTACCTAAATTTAAGTTCCCGCTATGGGAATGCGCGTTGCCAATATCTAAATCATCTATATCTATGCAAGCCTCAGTGTTGCCTACAGTGTGAGGAGGAGAGTCCCCTATAAGTTTCCCATTTAATAAATATTCCTGAGAACGCATGCTACTTTCAGGACAAACCCTAGCTAATGTTGAACTGATATTTGCGATACCATTTCCAGTCTCAGTCATGCTAACCGTATTGTTAGGTATAAGAGAATTTTCTACCCCGTGAAAAACATGCTGGAAATTTGTGTTAAAATTTCTATCGAAGCGTACATTATGAGCTAAAATATTAGTGTGTTTTGGAGTATTAACATTATATTCGTCATGCAAAAAGCTTTTAACCCCATTTGAATTTATATTATCAAGAGAAATAGGTTTAGCGCATGCATTAGAGCTATCTTTGACAAGTGTGTCAGCTGGCGAGCTGCGAACATTGCGAGTCCCACTGGGGGAATGTGCGTAAGGTGTGGGGGCGTTCCTGGATTTCTGGATTAAAGAAGGTCTTCTCCAGTTATTAACTAGATCTTCGCTATTAGCGAAATGAAAGAAAGATCTGTGGGCTCCCTGAGTATGGTTTTCTTTAGAAGGAATTTTACCACCGAGGAAGCGAGAATTTTGTGGAGTGTGTCCATAAGGAGAAAAACATTGAAAATGCCTATCGTGGGGCAAATGTAGCTGATTTTTCCGGCGATAACAAGTGTGTGGAGTTTCAAAAGGTTTGCGAGGAAAGGAGGAAGGAGTGTGATGTCCCCTATGTGTAGGGTTTCGAAACCGATCGTTTGTCAGCTCCTCAAAAAATCGTTGCCGCAAAGTTGAATGGGCAACGTTGTTATTGACATTAGAGGTTTTCATTTGGTCATTTGTGTTGACCGGAGAAAGCGCATTACCAGGTAAATGTTGAGAAGTAGGTAATATTGCTTCATTAAAATTGATAAAAGATTCAGAAATATTAACAAGAGAATGAGGGTTAGTGCCCTTCGATACCTTTTGATCAATGAGATAGGAGGCTTTTAAAGATTGCAAATCATGTTGAGAGAATGTAGATAATTCGGGAGAAAGAACTAAAGTGCTAATTAAATATTCAAAAGAAGGAGAGTTATTAAAACAAGAGTTAGAAACAAGTAAATTATGCGGAGAGTTAGAAGAATTATTTCCTATTAAATTATTCCTATTTAAAACATAATCAATAGTTTCTTCATACAATTTAGTATTATGTTTAGCGTATAATATATTACTGTTTCTAGTGTGTGCGTAAGCGTTCCTTCTACTTATTTCGTTATATTTCTTAACTATTCTTTTCTGTCTGTAAATATTGAAAGTGTGTCTTGCACCTTCATTTCTATGCTTTATATCTAGAAGTGCCTCAATATTTGTCATATCATGCCCCTCTGGCATATCTAATCTCACCACCTTGCTACGTTTCACCTCTGTGTCTGATCTCACCTGTGTATCATACGCGAAGCTCATTCTATTACTGGGCAAGTGCTCTATAGGCGCGAGAGCCATCTGCTTCCCAAATGTGTTTGCAGAACAGTCACTACTACTTTCAGTGCTATCAAATAGGCTACCAGGCTCAATATCCACACTATCTTCTATAGCTAAATCGTGTGGCCTATCATAAGAAAAACAATTTATACTCCTACCTTCCAAATTTCTAACATCTGCAAACTCCATATTTAAAGTAGTATGCGACTCAACCTCAAATCCAACATCACCAATGAAAACTTCACCATCGTTACCATCTCCAAATTCATCTGTGCTTGAGTTTTCAACATCAACTGGCAACTGCTTCAAATACACCTCGCTCTTGGAGTTTATTTCAGGCACACTGCGGTCTACCTCGGTAATATCTGTGCTTCGCGAATCTGTTTCAGAGTCATCATGAATCTGTAAAGTTTTAATAAAAGAATGGGGAGATAAAGGAGCTTTGGTAAGAGAAGAATTCATATTACACCCTTCCAATCGGGAAAAGGCAATATGGTCTTGCAAATGATTAAAACCCTGCGTCATTTCTACTGCTTTTTTATTCTCGAGAGTAAATTGTGCTGCCTCTGGAAAATGTGAATGCTCTATAAGAGTGGACTTTTGGTTTTCCAGAGGGTGATAAAAACTCTGCGTCACGTCTACTTTTCTATCTTCGGGCTTAAAAAGTGCTTCATCAAAACCTGACTGGGCGGAGTCATTAAAATCGAAATCTAAAAAAGAAGTATTAGCGCTATAAATGTTATCAATTCGACTAGGAAGGCGTGCATGAGAGTTATTAATAAATTTAAAATTATTATTAGTAGTTAAAAAGGACTCATTAAGGGACCTATCCAAATTAACATTAGGAAGATTAACCTTGCTGTTGGAATTTACATGTGTAGAGAGTGCGTTTACATTAGCGAAATGTGGAATACCATTTTGAATAAAAACATCATTACAAAAATTATGTGTTTGTGTGGAAGTGTTTTTATCATTAATAGTTGTAAGACATTGTGGATTAATATTATTTTTACATAAAGAAGTCTTAAAATTTGAGCACTCTGATGGACTCAACATCAGTAGCTTTATATAAAACATCAATTTGAGCGGTGGGGCTCGTGCTAGCATGTTGATATCGGCTATCAATATCTGTAACGAAAACATTTAAATAAAGAGGAGCCTGGAGGTGAGGCGATTGAGAGGTTTGCTTCCTGCCGTGGATTACATTCATAGCATTGCTCAAAATGCCATGAGAGTTTAAACATGAGTCCGTGGAAACATAAGAACATTTATTAAGTTCCACTGAAATAGTATTGGGCGGAAAAATCCTCTTTGCCCGTGTACATAAATTACCCTTTTTGAAGAAAACAACACGAAATCTGTTTATAGGAGGAGCATTGAAATCAATTTTACATTCGTTAACAGGTTTCGTGTCAGAAGGATTATTCAAAGAAGCTGTGTTAAACAAAATTTGAGACTCTACCTGTTTATTTCCATTGAACAAACCCCTGTGAGTGATGGCTGGTCTGATTACCATAACATCCATTTTTGGCTCGATGCTGCCGAGAGAAGTCGAGCTACCATTTCCATGATGAGAATATTTTCCAAATTTTTGAGTCTGGAGAAGAGGCGGTGTACCATTGAGATAGTTCATTTTCAATGTGTCGTTTGCGGAAGTACTTACATTACAGGACGAGGAGAGATTGTGCTGGAGAGAGACAGGTTTGGACTGTTCCGGCCCTCTCGAAAATGAAAAATTTGCGAATTCCCAGTGTGATTTATTTTGCGAACTTGTTCCCGAGAGTGAGAACTGACTTCATGAGGCGCTCTCCAATTTTCCTGTGAATGACTTGGAGAAGAAAAATGAGAAAAGGAGAGTCCGGCATCCCGGTAAAGTCTCCAATTTGGCACATTATTGACCCTTGCGTGGTCATAGAAGTTAATATTGTAAATATTATCTCTCATCATTAAATATTTAATATATTCTATAGAAACATTTGTTTGCGGAGCAATTGTTTTTCAAAATAGTGACGTGAATTATATCATTAAGAGAAGAAAAACATTAAATATTATATAACCCCTTCAAATTGAAAGTGACCTCAAAATTTCAAAAAACAATGTGAGAGAGTGGGGTAAAACAATATTATAAATTCTGACTATCAAAAAGTAAAAATAGTGAAAAAAAGTAATGTGGTACCGTAAGTTAAAAAAAATCCTCAGTGTAGTGAAATCTGGCACCTGAGAGCGAGGGCGATGCGTTCTGCGTGTTCCACCAATTTGAGTCGCTTTCACACAGCGATATACTCTTCTGCTTTGAGACTTCAGCTTCAACAAAGGTCGGCACTTTCGCCCTAAAAATTTCTCTTGTGGGCGAGTTGTAAGGTTTAGGCCAAGTATAATGAAAGGCGCTATCTGCTGCTTCAAAATTTTTATTTTACAATTCAACAATTTGAGAGTTTAGTTACAAACGTAGTCCAAAATAATAGGTGCGTTAAATTCAGCCATAAAAGTCCGCCATAAATAAAGATGGTCCGCTACAAAAAGGTGCCTATAAAGTATAAACAAAATAAAAGAAATAAATAAAAAAATTTCAAAGTTGGGCAGACATATTAAAAATAAGTTAAACATTTTATAGGATAACTATTACAGTAAAATATTTAAGAGTGATCTAAAAATAAATGACATAAGTTATTTCACTTTAAATTTACAAAGTATTGACAATTTAAATTTAAAAATAAGTGTCTTTTCCTATAAAAAGTACATTAAGGACATGAATTTCAAATAAAAATTTTTAAAAATGTTTCTTCAAAGTAAAGAAAATATTGACACTTTAAATTAAAAATTAAAAGTTATTCATTCTATAAGATAATTATTACAGAAAAATATTGTAAGCAAATTTTCTTAAAATTTCATGACAAAGTAAGACGCTGTAAACTTTTAAAATAACATAAAAATTTAAAAATAAAATGAGCTAAAAGTATTCTTTACTAGACCCAATACTTTTAGATAATTAAAAAAAGAATCTTAAAATAAATATGAAATAAAAGAAATTGCTAAATTCGACTTTTAACATGAATAAATTTAACCAAATTTAAAACAAAAATATTAAAATAAGTATAACAGCTTGGTCCGATAAAAATTAAAAGCAAAGAGTTTATAAAAAAAATGGAGCCAAGTTAATATAAAAATAATTTTATAACTTTTATAACTAAGAATAAATTGTAAGTTGAGTGGTTGAAGTGTAGATGGTAGTGTAGTTATATCGTATGTTTAAATAAAACCAACAGCAAGTTGTATATTCTAATCATTAAATTAACGTGGGTGAGGAGCTTGTTTAAATGACAAAGAATGGGAGGAAATAAGTGAAGTATTCTTTGGGTCACAAAGGGTCTTTAAAAGGGGTGCAACCAATTATAAAAAAATATGAACTATAACACTGAATAAACTATACGAGCGAAGTCCAAAATCGAGTGCAATAATTCGTCATCATCGTTCTTTATTAATATTATTATTATCATTATTATTATCATTATTATTATTATTATTATTATTATTATTATTTTTCTCTTGGCGTTATTTTAAGAATTATCGCGTATAAAAGCTTAAAAGGAAAAGCCAGGAAATATTCACCAAAAATAAAAAGGACTACATTAAAAGTTTAGATACGAATTTAAAAAGATGGAACTAGGTAAGACGATCACAAGTGAAAGAAAATACATACATAAAAAAATAAAGAAATCGAACACGAATCTGAAGCGACAAAATTTTATATTTTACTTTGGAACTAAATCTCGTGAGAGAGGTTATTAAAAAAATGCTGGGGAAAACACAAGAAGAAAATTATCGAAAAGAAAAATATAAAGTTTGGAATAAATTATAAAACTTATAAATCAAATCTCACTTTGTCTTTAAAATTAAATAAAAAATAAACTTTGAAAATTCTAAAAAAAATAAAAAGGGAATTTGAAAAAAATCAAATATTCCAACGAAGTATTTTTGTGGACGAAATTTCTATAATACCAAAACTGTTAATCTAAAATATTTACGACCGAAAATGTAAAAGTCGTGTGGAAGAAAAAAAATGTATAAAATCAAATATAGACTTACCAGAAAATTCACTACGAGGAAACCGATTTTATAAAACAACTTATCGGTACCATTTCTTAAGAAATAATGATTTTGGGAAATCTAAAGGAATTACTTTTGGGGTCGAGGAGGACGCGGGAGAGGGGGAAGGGATTTGAACTTCAGATTTTGATATCAGAGTTTATGAAAAATAAAAATAAGATAGTCTAGAGCAAATAACAAAATTTAATAAAATGCGAACTTTGGAAGTGTGATAAACGATTTTTGAGCTTACGTGAGAAAAAAAATAAATATAGAAGAAAGAAAATAGTGATATACAATTTATCTGAAAGTCTTTGGATTGAAGATAAACTGATAATGAAAAGGAGAAATAGATATCTCAAATTTTCCCTTTTCATTTAATCTTTAACAAATAAATTCATTGTTAAAGAGTTCCCCCTGCCAGTGAAAAGAAAAGGTAATTGAACTATGAAATTGTTGCAGGAGGGTTTGAAGAGGTGCGTTCTAATGAAGTATCCCACTGAGGATATAATGGTTTTATCTTATAAATGGATACGAAAGAATAGAGTGAAAGTTAGAGTGCATCTTTTGCCCAAAGCAAGAAAATATATTCCCCAAGTTACTTTACCCAAACCCTTGTGCATCTATATAAAAGTATTTATGTATATACATACTATATAGATATATACTATATATATATATATATATATATATATATATATATTATATATATATATATATATTACTATATTATATATATATAATATATAATATATAATGACAGATTGGACGCACGGAGAAAGGATGATGAGAAGCTATGACGTATATATAGTAATGGCGCATCTGACTCGGTCCGTGAAATATATTAGTATATATATATATATATATATGATATCTAATATAATATTATATATATAATATATATAATATATATATATATGATATACTATATATATATGTGCGCATCGTGAGCTTGTCTGTGAAAAAATTTTGCGTATGGTATGCAAAAGGTTGGCCACCCCTGAGTATAGGTTACTTCATCGTCGATTCCATATAGGTTAGGTTTTCGGGCTTAGAACTTCTAGTTAAGATTATGATAAGTTTTGTTAAGTATACACAGAATCAATAAATGAAAACAAAAAATCAATAACGGACGAATTTTCCCCGAAACATTATTTTCTCCCAGCCTTAAATTCCTGCACGTTTTATATACTAAAAAACATTTTTCTTCTCTTACAAAATGCCATTTATTGTTAATATTATATACTAACGATTAAGACAAAAAAAAATTACATAAACCACAATATTAACGGATCCATATAACTCACAAGGTCTGAATATATTATATTAATATATATATATATATACTATTATATATATATATTATATATATATATATTATATATAATATTATATTATATATATATATATATATATATATATATATTATATTGTTGCGGAGAGAGCATCGCTGGGACGACACGTCGTACCGACTGGAAGGTGCCTCTCTCCACTTATTCTCGTAGAGTCGAAGGTCGATGAAGATTGAATAATTCGGAGGTCAAAAGATATAATAAGAAGTCTTTAGTTTTAAAGTGATGTTCGATAGATGTGGTTTGAAAGTCTAGTAAGCACAGGCAACCAACTTACACCATCAGAGGTGTTACGGAGCAGGTTAGGCTATTTCCGTAACGGAGGGAGATTGTCTCCGGACTCCGTTGGCCTGCTTACTTGGGTGACTATTCAGGGAGGATTGTGAGTTTTTCAAGGGGAATAAACAATTGTGATACACTTTACAGGTCTTAACCCCAAATGAAGGGTTTACTTAACTATAGTGTTTCCGGATCTATCTATCAATGAAGTCTAATCATATTTTCGTGGAGTCTAATCAGATATTTTTAGCTAGTAAAGAATAAAAATATAATAACAGTTCAATATAGAATCAAAATCTAAGGATATAGACCACCTAGAAAAAGTTTATGTTTACGAATTCGTTCTAAATATATAAGATGTGGGAGTTGTGAACATATAAAGAAACCCAATCCCTCCCACAAACTATAGTAAAGTTAATATGATTGGATTATATAATATATTTTACTTAGATAAATACATTGGATTATCTTAAAATCCAATGTATTATGATTATGTACATAAGTTCAGGATCAGATTCAAGAGTGGAAACCAAACGAATCCAAATATCATTCGTGCAATGAAGTAAGGGGAGGAAATAGAAATTCTGACTCAATTATGTCAAATATACTGCACTTAGCTGAGATTGACTGAAGAATGAACCCAACAAATAAAAGAAGAGATTTAAACCAGAGATTAAAATTGAAACCATGAATTGAAATCAAACTGAAACTCCAAAACAAAACCCTGTCAAAATAAATAATAACGGGGATTACTACACTTGATCACCCTTTATCTTCATTTATATCAGTATAGCTTCATATGATTTTACAGGTACTTTATTACTTTATTGAACTCACCCTTTCAATTTCCAAGAGGGGTTTGTTCAATTACTCAGTAGTTTGCTGGTTCTTTCCGATATGCTGGTTCTTTCCGATATGAAACTGGAAATTCTGGACATCTAACTTCCAGCTCTCCAAAGTCCTCGAGTATTTATGAATTTGTTTGTTACAATGTTATGGTACAATCATGTACTTTTTAGAATTTAACAAAAGTGTTTATTTTATAATATTATTATATATCAAATCATATATCCAAACTAAAAAAAGAGAAAAAATAATTATAACCTCTATAATTTCCTAAGTTTTTGATAATAACTACAGCCATAATATAATATAATACACTCATCGTCCAGGCTGGAGCATTTTGTCCAGACTGGATCAATGAGAACCTTAAATTTACAAATAGTTACTACGGGTTACTTCAGTCGTCAATGGCACAACTATGCACGAATAACATCTCCCTTATATCCTCCCCCGCTAAATCTAAACCCCCACCTCAATTTTCCACGTCGTTCAGAGAAAGACGGGAGTGAAGAGGCGGCCAAGAGCCTAGAACAGCGTGGAGAAGGACAACCAGGACTCTTAAATATAAATTACAATATAAAAATTTTTACAATTATTATATATATACAAATTATTTCTAATTTCTGTGCCTTAGGCAGGGACGAAAGACGATCAGCAGATTCGTTCTCTTCGATGAACTCCTGCCAATACTACAAAAGCTTTTTGCTCCATCATCCAGCGTAAGCCTGTACGCAGTACAACCTTAACACTGGAATCCAGAGCAGACTCATAGTCAAGGGATACATGGGAAATATCAATTACAAGAAGGAGGTTGAGGACACAAAGGCACAGACTGGGGCTCACTCAGTGGATAATTTGACTGAGGAGAAGGGATGTAAGGACCACTAGGTTCTTGTACATTCATTAAAGGAAAATAATTTTTACATTGGAAATAAATTGATGGGAAAAATTTTATAACGGGACTGGTTGAACATAAGGGTGAACTTCGGGAATAGTTTCTGCGGGAGATTCATCATGACCAGTATGAAATAAAATTGAGAGGAATCATATAATTTGGATCCACCCTTTTAGTGTATACGAAAGAATGGTCATTAAGGGTCTTCTTTTTTCTCAATATCTGATATTAGGGGTGACTCTACGTACTCCGCCTTTATGAATTCTTTTTATGATGGATTCAATATGTCGTTTCCCTCGGACGATGTTCTTCTCCGGCCATGGGTACTTGTTGAGGTAAGGATACAGGATCATCAAGGGGAGATATATTGAGCATTATAGGTGTATAAATCTTGTGGATGGCGACCATATTTATAGCTGTATTTTAGACTCAGAAGTATTGGTCATGATCCCGGGAATACATTCCACAGACAGATCTCAAAGGATCATATATATTCACAGTGTTTTGCCCCGATCCTGCATTTTTTTTACCATCTTGTCAGGGACCATATGCTATGGTCTTACAGTTGGTGTCATTAGGGCCGAGACCATTGGTAGGCAAGAGAACTTCAATAGACACTTCTGACGTAACCACAGGCATCCTGAGGAGTTGACTAGTCCGGGTACTCTGGGAACCGACAGAGATTTTTACTTCGGCTATCCACTCTGAAAAGTACAATATATTCGGCAGTAATCGAGTCATGATAGGATTTTATGATAAAAAATAAAAAATGCACAAATATATTCTATTCTAAGGTAATAATTTCAACAATCAGTCAGGAGACGAAATGAATCAGAGTAAACTAACTCATTTCCTCTCTCTCACTTTTCTCAGAGTGGACCCACAATGTTTAAAACGGTCCCACTATAACTCTGAGAAACTGACTGACTATTTAAAACAAAAAGAAAGGGAAGCAAGTACTAAATTCCAATATAGAATTTTAAATTTTACTTTAGAAGAGTTGGACAAAATATATATTTCAGGGGTTGTCAAAATAACTTTTTATAGCAGCGTATTACGATGATCTCCTTTCCACATAGTAAGAAGAAAGGATCATCAATAATACTTAATTCATCGAAAACTCCTGTACCTCTGCTACCTATGAAACTTTAATTAAAATCATGGCCTATTATATTTTTGCAAAATAAAAACAATATGAGGAAGTCTTTTTCCTTATTCCTTTTATTTTACTTTTAGATATAAATACATTAATTATCAGAGGCAGGTGGTTTTCCATGAATATACCATAATTATATTTTTGTATAAAAATTTCTATTTATACAGTATAATATACACTGTATAAACGCTTTTTGATTGTATTTTGGGTAATGCAATCACACAAGATTTTCTTATCTAGTTTGTAAATTTTTTTTAAATTAGTCTGTACTCATACACGGAGAATACATACACACAATAGATCACTTAGGCAAGAACATTTTCTCTAGGAGGGATATTCGTCTCATAATTTGAAATTTTTGACGATCAGACATACTAGTAAGCATTCCTCCAAGACCACTTCCATATATGAAAATGTTTATAGTTTTAATACTATAGTTCAGAAGGAAGTATATTAAGAGATTAAGAAAGATAGAGAGAAACTTATCTGGTTCTTAGTTTGAGATAAGTCATTTTGCTCATTATATTAGCTTTTTTTTCAATCAGTGGTTGAACAACAGAACTTTAATTAAAGGAAATTGCAGAGGAATTCCTCAAACAGATGAAACAAAGCTAACAAATTTCTGAGCTTATTTATTTCATCTCAGGGAAAGATCAACTTTTCAATTTATAACACAGAGAAGGTTATAAAAGACTGGTATGTCTCCTGTGACGGACATATTCTATGGGGGTAGACATTACATTCGGAAAATCGGGAACCATTCCTCTACTTCTAGTACTGGGAGGAATAGGCAATTGCATTTCCTCCAAGATTTCATCATCTATATGGACCAAAGTCAAATTACTGTTATCCAAATGGATGTTAGTGGGATCACCAATTACCTCTCCCACTATTTGAAAAGGGAGAATTCTAGTCTCCGAGACAGGGGAAGAAACCATTTCAGCCGACGGGGACATATTGAAAGAATTACTATTTGGCGGGCTGAAACCATAAAATTCAGTCTTTTGAGAGCTGGAAGAACTATCTAGGGTAAAAAGGTTTGACCCATCGACCGGCAAATCACCCACAACATTTCTCCCTGACAGATCCATAAGATCATCAGAAGAGACTGAGGAGGAATAGTTAGGTCTATCCATAAAAAAGGACGGGGGATCCGTTAAATTCAACCCAGATGTTTCAATTAGTACTTTCCAACTGCTTGCTTGTGAACTATAAGACTCATTATATTAGTTTAACCTTATACGAAGAAAGGGATAGAGGGGGTATTAAATTTACTAGGGAGTTCCTGAGAATACATTCATATAATCTAACAGGGGTAAGTATTCGTCATGGTTGAACCTCTAAGGGTACCACCATGGCTTCTTAGGAGAACTAGTAGGAATATTTATTAACTCTGTCTCGGATAAACTAGATTAAATCTATCTCAGATAAACTAGAATCGGAATCTATCTCAGGTAAACTAGAATGGATAGTGAAATGGGAATAACGAGAGGAGGGAGCAAAAATTTAACCTCTTTGTGACTAGAAAGTATTTTAAGGATTGCAGACAACCCGAGGAATAACTCCTCCATACTAATTGTTAAAGTTTTCCCTTTGAATCCCAAGAAGTGGGCTTATTACAGGAGTTATAAATTGGGCAGTTTGAATAATACTCACTTCGAGATAGGATTAAAAGTTAAGAATCCTCAAAATCAGCTTTCTCCTCGCAGGGGAATCATCGATATTGTAAACGAAGGAGTATCAGCGAATGGACTGTGACCTCATAAGAATTAAGTAATCAGTTCAAACTCAGATCGCGGATTCGGGAGGATTTTCATTCATCCACCATCCAACAAAATCTCTCCTCGTCCGAGAAAAAACTGCATCACTATTTCTTTATTCGAGTCAGGTACTTTGCAAATAACTCCGGATGCTCAATCCTTCCCCTTAAGTGTGGAGAAATGGACTTTTTGAGTTCTACTGGGGGGATTAGTATTCCTTTGGATGACATATGCTACCCTATTCGGGTTCACGTCAACAACGGTAAAGGGCCCTTCCCACTTATGATGAAATTTAAGAGCAGTGCTTGGCCCAGTTCGTATTACTTTACGAGCTACTTTTTGACCGACCTTGAAAGGTTTAAAGTTGACACTGCCCTCTTTCCAATATTGGGGAAAAGTATGCACTGGGGTATGGGATTTTTGTAATAAATAATCCGAAGGAGACATGTCCAATGCACTATGATAAGTATTATTATAAATTAATATGGAGGAAGACAATTCTTCATCCCAAGTAGCGGGTTGTTCCAGAACTAAACATTTCAGTAGTTGAATTAAACTCCGGTTAAATCGCTCTGAGACACCGTTACTCGAGGGATGAAGGGGAGATATTCTCACATGTTTAATGTTGTGTTTTTGTAACACCTGTTGGAATATCTGGGAAGTAAATTCAGTTCCATTATCAGTTAAAATACGATTTGGAACTTTAGGAAGGAAAGGGAGAACTTGGTGTTCCAGTTTCCGAGAGACGGTCAAGCTGGACTTGTCGGCAATGGGGACTACAGACACCCATTTAGAATAATGATCAATAAAGATCATGCAATATTTATTTCCTTTAAAAGTTTTAGGGAATTGAATCAAATCCATGGCACATAAATCGAAGGGATAGTTGGCCAAGATTTTCAACATGGGGGGAGTAATATTGGAAGAAAAGTTTTTCTGCATCTGGCAAACAGGGCAACACCGCACTACATCTGAAATTACCTGGTTGACCCTAGGATGCCAAAAATGCTTATATACTAACTGAAGCAGCTTGTTCCGGCCTATGTGGGCACAGGATACATGGAGGCCCAAAACTATGTGCATTAGTAAGTCCAAAGAAATCGCGTATAACAGATCTCCAGACGTAGTTCGGTAATACAAAATGTCATTTTCCAAGATCATTTGTTTAGAATGACTTTTGTATGGTTTGGGTACTTGTTGCCAATTTATATTGTTAACATTTTTCTTAAAACCCTTCAATAAGTAACGAAGAGTACGATCATTATTTTGGTCGTATATAATATCTGTATCGTTAATATTAGTATTAACTACAGATATGTTTTTCACCTGTATGGTGGAAGATTTCAAATTGGACCGGGTACAAGTTGAAATGCCCTCGGCTACCACAGTTAATTTTTTTCCTTGAAGATGAATCAGTTGCTTCCGGGACATGTCAGGTAATAGGTGATTATCCCTAAGAGCACAAGTACCCAGTATCAATGGGTTATCTACCATGTATTCCTGGGGAACTATGAAAAACGCCGAAGGATGAGTTACAAAACCCATATTAAACCTCAGGATTATATTTACATAATGAACGATAGGGATTCGTTCTTTATTTCCGAACCCACTAATGGCCTTTACTCCTATGTCTTGTGAATTTAAAAGCTCCTTGGACTTCCCTAGTAGAGGGACAATCTCAGAACTTATCAAATTTACTCCCGCCCCACTATCTACAAGGCAATCATAAATGGGAGCATCATGATCGTCCAACTTGACACAGACGACCAATGGGTCTATATCAGCCTGACACAAGTTAATGGCGACGACCATGTCCTCACTAGCATAGGAACAAAGGGGATACGAAACTTTACTCATGTGATTCTTTCCACCATGTTTAAGAGAAGGATCATCAAGGTTTTTCGTAGAGTCATTTACAATGTCCTTTTCCACAGAGTGACTCAAATCTGCGGGGACTATTCGTTTAACTGTTTTTCCTGGTGAGATTCAGCAAACCCCCCTTTGCACCGACCCTCATAATGAGATACATTGCAGTACTCGCAAGGATCCAAAAATAGGCGTTGGGGAAGAGGCTTCTCAGTTGGGTTAGCCATTATTACATTTTCTGAGGCTTCAGGGAGATAGGATGATCTCGAATATACCTTCTTTACAGCTCCTTGAAGGTATTCTTTAGGCGGAGTTCGATCAGGATTACTGGATCTGGGAGGGGTGCGTTGAGTACACCTCATTCCCGCGTGAGGACCTCTACAAAAGGGACATACTACTTTTCGGTTATTTACGGGAGATGATGGAGGGGGATTCCTAGCTCGACATTCGGTATTTAGATGGCCGGTTTTCTTGCAGTAGCTACAGACTCCAAGGTACTTATAGCAATCCTGCATTTCGTGTCCTCTCTTCTCACAGTAATCACAGAGGAGATTCCTTCGATCCTCAGATCCGGACCGAACATTTCGAGTTACGCTGCGAGTATTAGTAGTCCTGACACGGTCCTCGTTCTGGGGTGAACTACGAACCGTGTTATGGAAAGAACGACTGTAGCTATTTCTTTCCGGAGGACTACGTTGACTGACATTGGTAGGGCGATGGTTAGTTTTTACTGATGACTTAGTTTTTCGTTGTTCGACTTTTTTCCGTAGAACATCAGTCCATCCAGGAAGGGTAGTATTGATTTGTACTACTGACTCCAATGATTCGTTTAGATCAACCTCCCGGTCAGATCGGGAATAATTTGATGGGTCGTTCTCAAGAGGTATTGATTGGGACATGGAATTTGGAAAAGCAGTATTCTCACTGTCCAAAGAGTCTGCAAAATTCACTATATTTTCCCAGGAAGCTCTACTATACCCGTCCAACTCCATCATTTTTATATATTGACGGACGAATGTTTCAATAAATGGAGGCAAACTACAAAGGAAAGCTATTCTAAGGGAAAATCATGATCTCGTCATATCGTAATCAGGATATGCTTGACTAGCCCAGAGCCGTTCAACCGAAGCAAACATTTTAATGCTGCTCATTGGGATATCGGTTCGGCAGCATGATACTCTGTATCCTAATATTTCTTCTTCTTACTTCCTCATCTCTATACCAACATACTAGATTATCCCGTACAGAGAAGTATTCCCGGTTATCTTTTATGATTTCACGGTATATGTGAAGAAATTTGCCTTCTAGCTGTCGTCCTAGCAGTCTCAACCATTGGTGATGGGCATTGGGATAATGAAGGCTACAGTACGCCTCAAAATCAGCCAAGTAGATTAAGAGATCTTGTTCTGATTCATATTTAAATTTTCCAGGGTCCACCACCTTAAGTTTTTGAGAGTTTTTGAGCAACTGTGTAAGGAGTACAATGGCCTCCTCTAGCATGTCAAGTCTCTGTTTCATTTGTGGCCCTGAATACATTGAAGGTTCATTGGGATCGGGAATACGACGTTCAAATTGTCGTTGTGGTAATCCTTGTGGAAAACAACCAGAATACGACTGAGGGTCAATAGACATCTGGTGTTCCGGATACTGATTTACTGGAATTTGTTCTCGGTGGGGTTGTAGCAACCTATTATATTTCTCGGAGAAGTCAGATTCTCCTCTATTTATTGGGGACAAAGAATCTCTTGTGCCTCTACCCATGTCTGGATTTCTCAGAGACTTAGGTTGGGTAAAGTAATTTACTGGTGGTATAGAATTATGAAGAAGATTGGGATTAGGTAGAAGTTTAGGGTTAGGAAGAAGTTTAGGATTTGGAATAAGGTTAGGATTAGGAATAAGATTCGGATTAGGAATAAGATTAGGATTAGGAATAAGATTAGGATTAGGAATAAGATTAGGATTAGGAATAAGATTAGGGTTAGGAATAAGATTAGGGTTAGGAATAGGGTTAGGGTTAGGAAGAAAATGAATTTTTGGAGTTTCCACATAACTAGGAAGATTATGAGGAAAAAGTTTGGATCGTGGTTGACATTGGGAAACTAAGGAAGGTTTAAACTCACGATCATAGGAAGAAGTGGTATTTTTAGGCATTTGCAATTTATGTGCATCAAGGTCAGAGGGTATTACTTGACCTTGAGCGGGAAACGTTCTGTGTTCAACCTGACTGATTTCAACATTATTTTCTTGAGTCCATTGCTTTTTAAGTTTAATAAGCAATGCATCCATTTCAGACTGATTAAAAGGTTTGTCAAAGTTGGAAACCATTTTTACGTCCGAGTTGGAACCCAAGGGTGTGTCAGAGTTGGTGACTTCTACCCTATTTTTATTTTCATCATTCACTCCTACATTCATTTCTAGTTGATGTTTATTTTTATCACGTGGATCTAGAGCAACAGCTGCAAGGGATGGATCAAAGTCCAAAACCTCTTGACTATCAGAAGCTGTGCTTGTTTCCAAGCCTGTGTTTTGACTTTTTTCAGCCATGTTAATTTTTTTAAGTAAAAATAAAGAAAATTTAAGTTTTGGAGGGTTATCCCTAACTAACTCTTGAATCTGTCCAATGTAAGTACAAAAGAAGAAGATTTCTTTGAAGAGAGCTGAAGAGAATCGATGAATTTTCAAAATAAATGTGATGATGTGAGCTAGAGTCACAATCCTAGTGCACGCAAGCGCAGGAACTCAACAGAGTCCCTGTTCGGGCGCCACTTAATTTATTTATGTTGCGGAGAGAAGCACGCTGGGACCGAACACTCGTACCCGACTGGAAGGTGCCTCTCTCCACTTATTCTCGTAGAGTCGAAGGTCGATGAAGATTGAATAATTCGGAGGTCAAAAGATATAATAAGAAGTCTTTAGTTTTAAAGTGATGTTCGATAGATGTGGTTTGAAAGTCTAGTAAGCACAGGCAAC
>JABUQX010098905.1:0-2500 GCA_015478945.1 Trachelipus rathkii
AAATTTGAGAGACAATTCTGACGTCATAAAGACCGCTCAATTACGTCATAAATTTGAGACTTTACACTCTCCTAATTTTCGTGTACATGATGATCCGGTGATGGGCAATTATTTTTACCAAAAAAGTGGTTGAATTCTGTTGTGAGCAGGGTTGGCACTGATTAAATCTAATTGATTTAATCAGTTGATTATGAAAAACATGACTTTTTAGGCAATTTTTCTAAATAATATCTGTAATTATCACCCTTTGATAATATGAGTATATTTATCATCTTTATTTCAAATCAATGTGTTTCAAATCATTTTCAAAGAAATAAATAAAATTAGATTACTCAGATATACATTATATACATAATTTAAATAACTTAAACTAAATAATTATATTTTCTAAACTTATTATTAATTAGGTAATAAGATTATTTATTAATTTTATCAATAATTAGGTAATAAGATTATTTATTAATTTTATCAAGATAATAATTAAAAAGGCAATTTGTGCCTAAAATAAATCAAAAAAATCGTTGATTTTTATTTTTTTTTTTTATTTTTAAAAAATCTAAAAAATCACCAACCCTGGTTGTGAGGGGATAAGTGATCAGTCTGTTCCTGAGCACATCTTTTGTCGTTGAGGATCGTCAAATTTATTATTATTATTATTATTATTATTATTATTATTATTATTATTATTATTATTATTATTATTGTTATTATTATTGTTATTATTATTATTATTGTTATTATTATTATTATTATTATTATTATTATTATTATTATTATTATTATTATTATTATTATTATTATTATTATTATTATTATTATTATTATTATTTCTTAATTCGAAGAAGACTGGTAAAAGACCCTTATCAAGCAGACAATTTACGACTGATTTCCCTAAACTGTCATATAAACCAATTCAGCTTTCGCATACTCCGGAGCCGAATTTCCAGCACATAATATCCACCATCTAATGATTCTGGTGTATTTTTGTCCCCAAGCAAAAAAGTGGGAATGAAATATATTGTTCTTGCGACCACTATGAAATTCCAGATGGAACTCTAGTTGAAAAAAAAATGTTTTTATTTTAGGCGAGGTTCCTTAACTATATAGAATGTTTTGTATCTCTTCAATGCTTAACCATTTTATTTCTGTCACATACACTTTTCTCGTCTCTATCTTTTCATTTTCTAAGGTGCTGTCATACATCAACTATAAGATCCACACACCTTCGGGGATTTTTTTTTCGTCAGAGTTGATCTGTACTGCCTTAACCTTCCTTAAAGCAAGACACCCAGCAACACAGTTAAAGGCATCTTCCCGTCGCATTCAATTGATCATGGTGGCTGCAAATCTTTGATAGATTTAAATCTGAAGAGGGAGTTCGTCCTGTGCATTTTTTTCCAATCACACGCTTGCATTTGCTGACCCATTCTGTTTCCGAATTTTGAGTTGAAGTACAGCAATATTAATGAGTCTACAATTCTGATTCTTAATGATGACTAGCCCTACATCATATCCTCAAACTTCCTCAGTGTCCTACAAACCTTGCTATCTCTACACCAGAAATCCCATGGTCTGACCTTGCAAAAAATTTCTGATTGCTTTGTGTTCATATAAAATCGGCCGCCACCAGCTGGGTATTACTTCACGGCGTCATCATCGGTATTGAATAGGTTGACAAGATGGTTAAGCTCGCTTTTTCGCCCAACAGTTCTTTCCAACACTTTCCCATTGACGGCGTGACTTTCTTATGTCGCCCGATCAGTTCTCGAGGTTTCAAGGGCCATTGGCAAGTGTTGATCTGGTAATCATCGAGGAGAAAAACGTTGATTTGTGAAAGAAACAATGGTATTTGATATTAAGATTGTCCACGTAGCCATCACCAAGGAGTAGTCATTGCAACCTCCACGTAGGACAAACTACTTCACATACGGAAACTTGGATGTCCAAAAACTCCTTGCGTCAGTCCGGTAACCATTTCCGGCAATCTATTTACCATCTCTGTCCAATATAATACATTGGCTTCCTTCAGACGTCATCTTTATCCTTTCTCAATTCAATACCACCTCGAGAACACTCCATATCCTAGTAGATCACCAACATTTTTTCTTTTCTCACGAATTGCGAATTTTGCAAATTTAAAGATTAATCATCTAAATTCTTTTTTATTTAGTCTAGAAACCAATCCTAGAGCTGATTTTCCAGCCAAGAATATCCTCTGCCCAGTGGCTGAAATGGTTTCTGTACATGAATTCGAAAGAAAAATCTTTGACTATTGGAAATATAACTAAATTTTTTCGATGTTGGTGTGGCTTAAAACTCTCTCCTCTAATATCCAAATCAATAAAATGTAAAAATAAAAATTGAAAAGTGATTTGTAAATTACTCTTCAAAACAAGATTTGTAACTCCTTCGTCCCTTTATCCCCTCTATTTAAAATCAGCAGACTGCAAAGTTGATTGAAAGTTGATTAAAATTCTCAATGTTGATTTTATGGTTGCTT
>JABUQX010098905.1:7500-10870 GCA_015478945.1 Trachelipus rathkii
ATTATTATTATTATTATTATTTTTTCACATTATTATTATTATTATTATTATTACTCTCATTTCTTCTTTTCCTGATGTAGATATGTATCGTTTTCAGATAATTAATATTATTATTATTATTATTATTATTATTATTATTATTATTATTATTATTATTATTATTATTATTATTATTATTATTATTATTATTATTATTATTATTATTATTATTATTATTATTATTATTAGTAGTAGTAGTAGTATAGTAGTATTAGTAGTAAGTAGTAGTAGTAGTAGTAGTAAATTAGAATTTAGTTCACATTTTGATCTTTATCAAGGAGGGGAATTTGGTCAAATAGCAATATGTCACAATATTTTTTTATTTTTTTTTTTTAAATATTTTCATATTAAAAAATAAATTAGCGAAGCTACATTTCTAGGACGTCTATCCCAAATGGTCGACAGGAAAATGGGTCGACACAATATCAAAAAAAATTTCCTGTACAGCCCATCGCAGGCTTTGGGATAGGTTAGGTTAGGTTAGGTTAAGTTAGATTGTTAGGTTAGGTTAGGTTAGGTTAGGTTATTTTAGGTTAGGTCCCTTTCTAATACTTAATATATCTTTTGTGCGTTCAAAATTTTGTTTTGATATTTTTATACAAATGGTTTGTAATATTCTTTAGACCTGTCAATCATTTAGCTACTTTTTTTTTGTATGAAACTCCTCCCATTTTTTGTTGTATGAAACTCCGCCCATTTTGTTCAGGGTCAGAAATTGCTATAAAATCGGATTTGTTTTTAAATTTGTTGTGTAACAAAATCTTTTGGCAGCAAAAAAAAAAAATTTTTTTTGTTTTAATTTCAATTTGTTTTAATTTTTTTTTACCTTATATAAAAAAAATGTTTAAAAAATATAAATATAAATATAAAAAAATATAACTTTCAAAAACTTAGGACAAGTTTCACACAACAATAGTTGCTGGTGTGCGACGTGTCTGAAATTGACTTACTAATAACGAATCTTTCCTTTTTAAATTCCTCCAGATAATAAATTTAATTTGGATTTGAATTTGGCTTCTCCCTCAGTTTGGAGGGTTTCATGTAGGTTTCTGATATATTTTCACCAGAGTCCTGATGACGTTGATGTTGGAAAAAAATATTAATAATTGAATTTCAATTCGGAAACATCTGATTTACGCCCCTCCGGACCTAGGTTAAGTTAGGGCAAGTGAAAAAAACCGTTAAGTTTGGTACTTTTCATTACACAAGTCAACAAATTTTACATTGTTTTCTGTTGTCTATGATCTGATACTTGTTTCTTATGAATTTTTTTTATGCTGAATTCAAAAATCGTATTGGTTATTATTGTCTGTCACGTCCTATTTTGACACTATTCACAAGTAAACATGGAAAAAAATTGCAAAAAATAATAATAATAATAATATTTAAATTATATTTCCAGTAAACAGAGACAAATCGGTTGGGTATACAAAGAGATAATCTAAATAAAATGTGTGTGCTATATATATGCTGTGAAAATTTCATATTGATTGGACAAATAATAAAAAAAGATATAGCCTGTTTTCATTTATGAAATGGTAAAAAAATTTTTTTTTTGCATTTTTTAGTTTTCATATGAATGACGGTAAAACTGGACCTTGTAGACAAACACCAATATAATTTTTGGATTCAACGCAAAAAAAAAACTAAAAAAAAAACTACATAATAAAGAAGTCTTATAAACAGGTCAATAAAAATTTTGTTCCTCACTATAATAATAATAATAATATTAATAATAATAATAAAAATAATAACACTGGGGAACAAATTTTTGTTATCTTGTATTTAAGACTTGTTTCTTATATAGTTTTTTTTGCGCTGAATCCAAAAATTATATTGGTGTTTGTCTTTAAGTTCCAGTTTTGCCGCCATTCACTTGAAAACTAAAAAAAAAAAAAGGTAAATTTTTTTTAAACCTGAAAAACCGCTATATCTTTTTTATTATTTTTCATATAAATTTGAAATTTTCACAAATATTTGGACAAAATACACATATTTTATTTACATTATCTGTTTGTATATCCAACCGTTTTGTCTCTGTTCACGGGAAAATAAATATTTTTGCATGTTTTTCCATGTTTACACGTGAATAGTGTCAAAACTGGACCTGACAGACAAAAACCAATACAATATTTGAATTCTGCATGAAAAATGAGTCAAAGGAGATTTTACTCTCCATCAGCGGGATTCGAACACTGGACTCCGCGTCTCTGAGTTAACAGTAACCGGGCGCTCTATCCTCTAGGCCATCCACGTTCCCAAAAAAGAACGTTTCAAGTCTAGCTTTTAAAGCTCCCGGTTTTCTCCTCCCATAATTGCTGAGTACTCACAGGCCAGCCCCCAGGTATTCTTTGTCTTGGGACAAATTCTTTGTTGACCAGTGTTATAGATGGAATAGGGGCCCCAAGATATATGCCTGATCTAACCAGACCTATGCCTAACAGCATTAAATGTCGTGGAGGGAAAAAACTTATCTTGACTAACCAGCCCTAAGCCTAACCTGTAATAACCGCTAAAATGGAAGAGAACATAACTTAAAATGACTTTGCAGATCTGAAATTTAAGTCATTGAAATTTAAGTTGAGTAAGTCATATATATATATATATATATATATATATATATATATATATTGAAAGAAATTAGCATATATATATATATATATATATATATATATATATATAGTATATATATATATATATATATATATATGTATATATCTATATATATATCATCATCATCATCATCATCCGATGTCCTTGAGAGGCATTTCTAGGCCATTACCAAGTGGTAGCGGACCCTAACTAACCAACCTGTCATTTTAGTCCCCTACGACGCATAAAAGCAATTCCTTTGGGGGGGAAATTCTTCCTTCCTCATTGTTAATAATACAATGTGACCAGATTTCTTGTAGTTAAAATCGGACAATAATAATACTATATATATATATAAATATATATATATATATATATATATATATATATATATATATATATATATATAGTAGAGTATATATATATATATATATATAGTATATATATAGCAGATATATATATATATATATATATAATTGAATAAAGTGACTTTGGTGGGGGTAACACGGGGAAATCGAACTTTAAGGCCGGCTATCCCAAACCAGCGCCACCAACATGTTCGCAATCGAGTTTTAATTCTTGCCCCCAGGTAGATAAAATCCCAACTGCTACGCGGGAGGATTTGAACAAGCCTCGTAGGAGAGGCGGTGACTCAACCCCTGCGCCACGAGTGCGAAGCGGCGCACGAAAAACGCGAAGCGTTTCAATGATAAATGCGGAAACGGTTAAACACCCACCA